>ML100532.1:35935-55222 GCA_003697995.1 Taxidea taxus jeffersonii | reverse complement strand
AAAAAAAAAAAAAAGGACAAATTGGACTACATCAAAATAAACTTCTGCTTAGTCTGGGGAAACAAACGGAGGGTTGCTGGGGGGCGGGGAGAGGGATGGGGAGCTGGTGATGGACATCGGGGAGGGAATGTGCTACGGTGAGAGCTGTGAATTCTGTAAGACTGAAGATTCACAGACCTGCACCCCTGAAGCAAATAATACATTATATGTTAATTTAAAAATTTAAAAATAACAAGCTTCTATGCATCAAAGGACATGATCCACAGAGTGAAAAGGCAGCCACAGAATAGGAGAAAACGTTCCCAAATCATGTATCTGATTTACGTTCAGGTGTTAATAAAAGAATATAGAAAGAGCTCCTCAAACTCAACTAAAAAAACCCAAACAATCCAATTAAAAAATAGGCAAAGATCTTGAATAGACATTTCTCCAAAAGACAGATAAATGATCAATAAGCACATAAAAAAATTTGCTCAACACCACTAGTCATTAGGGAAATGCAAATCAAAACTATAATGAGATACCTCACAGCCATGAAGATAATTATTATATTTTTTAAAAACCAGAACACAACAAGCATTGGCAAGGGCGTAGAAGAACTTGAACCCTTCTGCACTGTTAGTAGGAATGTAAAATGGTGCAGCCACTATGGAAATCACTATGGAAAAACAGTATGGAAATTCCTCAAAAAATTAAAAATAGAGGGGCGCCTGGGTGGCTCACTGGGCTAAGCGTCTGCCTTCGGCTCAGGTCATGATCTCAGGGTCCTGGGATCGAGCCCCACATCGGGCTCTCTGCTCAGCGGGGAGCCCGCTTCTGCCTCTTCCTCTTCCCCCTCCCCCTCCGCTCATGCTCTGTCTCTGGCTTTCTCTCAAGTAAATAAATAAAAACTTTTTTAAAAAATTAAGAATAGAGATACCATATAATCGAGCTATTTCACTTCCGGGTATCTACCCGAAAGAACTGAACCCAGGGTCTTGGAGAGATGTTAGTATACCCGTATCTGCCGCAGCACTGTTCACAGTGTCTAAAACATGGGGGAACCCAAGCATCCATCAGTGGACGAACAGAGAAACAAAACGTGGCGTACATACACATCGGAATATTATTCTATGTTTAGAAAGAAGGAAATTCCGACACACGCGACAACATGGATGTTCTCAACAATTATGAGAAGTGACATAAACCAGGCAAATACTGTGTAATCCACCGATAGGAGGAGTCCAGAGTAGCTGAAATCACAGAGACCAGGAGCAGAACAGTGGCTGCAGGGCTCGGGGGTGGGGAGAACAGGAAGTGACTATTTAATGGGCACAGAGTTTGTTTTGCAAGACGAGAAGAGTTATGGGGACGGATGACGGTTAGAAAGTACTTCGTACCACTGAACTGTACACTTTTTTAAAAAATGGTTAAGGGGCGCCTGGATGGCTCAGTCAATTAAGCATCCAACTCTTGGTTTTGGCTCAGGTCATGATCTCAGGGTCATGAGATCAAGCCCCATGTCAGGCTCCACACTCAGTGTGGAGTCTTCTGGAAATTCTCTCTCCCTCTGCCCTGCCCCCCACTTGCACGTGCTCTCTCTCTAAAGTAAATCTTAAAAAAAAAAAAAAAGTGGTTAAGATGGTAAATGTTACATTCTGTGTATTTTAACCCAATAAAAAGAGAGAAAAAAACTACAATGAGATACCAGCTTATACCCATTAGGATGGCTATTATTTAATAAGAAACAACAGAAAATACAAGTGCTAGTAACGATGTGGAGAAACTGGAACCCTTGTGGGCCGTTGGTGGGAATGTAAAATGGTGTAACTGCATGGAAAACAGGAGAGTGATTACTCAAAAAAGTAAAAATAGAATTACCATATGCAATTCCACTCTGGATATTTACCCAAAATAACTGAAAGCAGGTGGCCAGTGGGGCTTGTGTTTATGGGTTCAACAGCACAGTGGCAAAACAAGAAATAATTCATCTCAGGGCTCAGTGCAGAAGGAGAAAACAGGCATGCCTATCTTCTGGTCTTCCCCTGAAAAAGGTGTATTTACGTACTTCTAAGTCTGCTTCCAATCAGCCTGAATCCAGGTACAGACTGAGATCCTCCCTTTTAGGGCACTGAAAGGTCTTGGCAAACCTTCAGCTCCTGGGAGCCACTAAGAACAAAGCACGCTGACTGGACAATGGGAAGAATTTGGGAGACAACCAAGAACCAGGAAAGGGTTGAACCGGAAGGTTCATTTTCAACACCAGGCCACTCCTTCTAAGGTGGCTGTTTTCCTCAATGCATAGAAACCAAGAGTCAAAGAAAATGAAAACAAAACCAAACCAGGAATACAATCAAATGAAAGAAAAAGATAAAATCTCATAAAAACATCTTAATGAAACGGGGACAAGTGATTCACCGGATAAAGAGTTCATGTCATAAAGTTGCTCACCGAGTTCCAGAAAATGCTGCATGAACAAAATGAGAATTCCAACTAAAAGAGAGAAAACGTAAAGCACCAAACAAGTCACAGAGTTGAGGAATACAATAACGGAACCGAAAAAATACAATGGAAAGATTCAACCACAGACACATGAAGTGGAAGAAAGGGTCCATGGACTGAACGACGGTGGAGCGGAATCAAAGCAGGAAAAGAAGAGAAGAAAGATGGAAGGAAGGAAGGAAAAGAAAAAAGAAAAACAGGGAGCATATCTTAAGGGACTTATGGGCAATACCAAGAGAATCAACGTTAACATTACGGGGGGGCCCAGAAGGACAAGAAAGAAAAAGGGACAGACAACTTCTCTGAAGAAATAACACTGCATACTTCCCTAGCCTGGAAAAGGAAACAGATACCCAGAGCCCAAAGAATTCCAAAAAAGATGCACCCAAAGGGATCCACACCAAGACCTATCACAATTAAATTGTCGAAAGTTAAAGACAAGGAGGCAACCTTAAGAGCAGCAGGGGAAAAACAACTTGGTACACACGAGGGAAGCCCCATTAAACTCTCAGCAGATTTTCAGCAGAAACCCTGCAGGTCAGAAGGAAGTGAGGGGATATATTCAAAGTGCTGAAAGAAAAAAACCTGCCCACCAAGAATACTCTACAGAGGGGCGCCTTGGTGGCTCAGTGGGTTAAAGCCTCTGCCTTTGGCTTGGGTCATGATCCCAGGGTCCTGGGATCGAGCCCCACATCGGGCTCTCTGTTCAGTGGGGAGCCTGCTTCCCCCACCCCCCCCCGCCGCCTGCCTCTCTGCCTACTTGTGATCTGTCAAATAAATAAATAAAATCTTAAAAAAAAAAAAAGAGTTGAAGATGTTAATCACCTCTAGACCAGCTTTACTGGTCTTTACTTCTTTAGGCTGAAATGAAATGGCGCTGACTAATATCAGGAAAACAGGCACCCACAAATATCACTGGTAAAGTAAAATTCAGAATAATCTAATGTAGAGGAGAGGTGGTAGGTTCACTTATAAATCTAGCATGAAAGTTAAAAGACAAAAATAGTACAAACAGCTGTAACTCCAATAATTCTTAAATGACATAAAAGACAAAAAGATGTAGATTGTGACATCGAAACCACAAAACATGGGGGCTGGGGAGTAAAGAGGCAGAGCTTTAGACTGTGTGCAAATGTAAGTTGTTATCAACTAAGACAGATTGTTATAAGTTGTTTTATGTAAGCCTCAAAACCTATAATAGACACACAAAAGATAAAGGAATAAGCATTCCACTATGGAAAAAACACCAAATCACAAAGGAGGAATGCAAGAGAAGGAAAAAAGGAATTACAGACACAGCCAAAAAACAGCTAACAAAATGGCAGTAAGTCCATACCTGCCAATAATTACTTAAATGTGAATGGACTAAATTCTCTAATCAAAAGATACAGAGGGACTAAATGATGACGATGTCCCATCTATATGCTGCCTAAGACACTCCAGATGTTCAGACACACACAGACTGAAAGCAAAGGGATGGCAAAAGATACTCCATGCAAATGGAAACCAGAAGAAAGCTGGGGCTGCTATACTTATATCAGAAAAAATAGACCTTAGGGTGCCTGGGTGGATCAGTCAGTTAAGCATCTGCCTTTGGCTCGGGTCACAATCCCAGAGTCCTGGGATGGGGTCCCACATCGGGCTCCCTGCTTGGCAGGAATCCTGCTTCTCCCTCTGCCTGCTGCTCACTCACTCTCTGACAATACACAAATAAAATCTTTTTAAAAAAAAGAAAGAAAAAGAAAAAATAGACTTTAAGACAAAGACTGTAATACAAGACAAAGAAGGTCATTATGTAATGATAAAGGAATCAATTCAACAAAGAGACATAACATTTATAAATATTTATGCACCCAACACAGGAGCACGTAAATATATAAAGTAAATATTAACGAACCTAAAGAGAGAAACAGACAGCAATATATTAATAGTAGGGGACTTTAATACCCCACTTTCTTTCTTTAAGATTTCATTTATTTGATTGAGAGAGAGAGAGAGAGCACGAGGGGGAGAAGGTCAGAGGGAGAAGCAGACTCCCCATGGAGCTGGGAGCCCAATGCAGGACTCGATCCTGGAACTCTGAGATCATGATCCGAGCCAAAGACAGTCACCTAACCAACTGAGCCACCCAGGTGCCCTAATCCCCCACTTTCATCAACAGATAGGTCATCCAGACAGAAAATCCATAAGGAAACACTGGCCTTAAATGATACAATAAACCAGATGGACTTAACAGACATTTACAGAATGTTCCATCCCAAAGCAGTGGAATACACACATTCCTCTCAAGTGCACATGGAACAGCCTCTAGGACAGATCACACGTTAGGACACAAAACAAATCATAATAAATTTGAGAAGACTGAAATATTACCAAGCATCTTTCCTAGTTTTATGGCATAAAACTAGAAAGTAATTATAAGAAAAAAATTGGAAAACACACAAATATATGGATATTACTGAACAACCCATGGGTCAATGAAGAAATCAAGAGAAAAATCAAAAATATCTTGAAGGGTGCCTGGTTGGCTCCATTTGTGGAATATACAACTCTTAATCTCAGGGTTGTGGGTTTGAGCCCACACTGGGTATAGAGATTACTTAGAAATAAAACCTAAGAAAGAAAAAATGAAAAGGAAAGGAAAAGGAAAAGAAAAAGAAAAAAAAAAAAAGGCCTTAAAGTCTCCATCAAAAAAGCATTAGCACTAATGAACAAATTTAGTAAAGTTACAAAATCAATGTACAAAAATCAGGTGCAGGGCATCTGGGTGGCTCAGTAGGTTAAGCCTCTGCCTTTGGCCCAGGTCTCGGGGTCCTGGGATCGAGCCCCGCTTCCCTCAGCGGGGAGCCTGCTTCCTCCTCTCTCTCTGCCTGCCTCTCTACCTACTTGTGATCTCTGTCCGTCAAATAAATAAATAAAATCTTTTTTAAAAAAATCCAGAGCACTTCTATGCATTAAAAATAAACTATCAGAAAGAGAAATTAAGAAAGCAATCTCATTTACAACTGCATCAAAAAGAACAAAATACCTAGGGGTAAATTTAACCAAGGAGGTGAAAACCTATACACTGAAAACTGTAAGACATTGATAAAAAGAAACTGAGGAAGAAACAAATAAATAGAAAGATATTCCATGCTCATGAATTAGAAGAATTAATATTGTTAAAATGTCCATACGACCCAAAGCCATCTACAGATTTAATATAATCCCTATCAAAATTCCAGTGGAATTTTTTACAGAAATGGAACAAACCATCCTTAAATGTGTATAGAATCATAAAAGACCCTCAAGTAGCTAGAACAATCTTGAGAAAGAAGAACAAAGCTGGAGGCATCACATCCTGATTTTGTTTTTTTTTTTTTAAGATTTTATTTATTTATTTGACAGACAGAGATTACACAAGTAGGCAGAGAGTTAGGCAGAGAGGGGAGGGGAGAAGCAGGCTCCCTGCTAATCAGAGAGCCCGACGTGGGACTCGATCCCAGGACCCTGGGATCATGACCTGAGCCGAAGGCAGCGGCTTAACCCACTGAGCCACCCAGGCGCCCCACATCCTGATTTTGAACTATATTATGAAGCTATAGTAATCGAGGCAGTGTGGTACGAGCATAAAAACATATACCAAGATCAATGGAACAAAATGATCTAGAAATAAACCCACATATATATTTTCAGTTACTTTATATGACAAAGGAGGGCTCAATTGTTAGGTGTCTGCCTTTGGCTCAGGTCATGATCTCAGGGTCCTGGGATCAAGCCCCACATCAGGCTCCCTGCTCAGTGGGAAGCCTGCTTCTCCCTCTCCCACTCCCCCTGCTTGTGTTTCCTCTCCCACTGTGTCTCTCTCTGTCAAATAAATAAATAGACAAATCTTTAAAAAAAAATTATGACAAAGGAGATGACAATATAGAGTGGGTAAATGTCAGTCTCCTCGATAAATGGCATTGGGAAAGCTAGATAGCCACATGCAAAACAGGGAAACTGGACCATGTCTTACTCCATGCACAAAAATCAACCCCCTAAAAATTAAAGGCTTGAATGTAAGACCTGAAACCATAGTGCTCGGAAGAAAACATATCAGTCTTGGTGATGATATTTTGGATTTGATACCAAAAGCAAAAGTAACAAGAACAAAAATAAACAAGTGGGACTACATCAAACTAAAAAGCTTTTACACCATGAAGGAAACCATCAACAAAGTGAAAAGGCAACCTATGGAATGGGAGGAAATATCTGTAAATCACACATCTAATAAGGGGTTAATATCCAACATATATAAAGAACTCTTGCAACCCAATGGGGAAAAAAAATCTGATTTTAAAAAGAGCAGAAGAGGGGCGCCTGGGTGGCTCAGTGGGTTAAAGCCTCTGCCTTTGGCTCAGGTCATGATCCCAGGGTCGTGGGATCGAGCCCTGCATCGGGCTCTCTGCTCTGTGGACAGCCTGCTTCCTCCTCTCTCTCTGCGTGCCTCTCTGCCTACCTGTGATCTCTATCAAATAAATAAATAAAATCTTTTTAAAAAATAAAAAATAAAATAAAAAGAGCAGAAGATCTGAATAGACATTTTCCCAAAGAAGACATACAGATGGTCAAGAGGTACTTGAGAAGGTGCTCAACATTACTTTTCATCAGGGAAACGCAAATCAAAATCACTAATGAGATATCGCCTCACACCTGGCAATATCTCGTTTTGGCTGTTACTAAAAATGTAAGAAATAACAAGTGCTGAAAAGGATGAGAAGAGGGAACCCTTATGCACAGCTGATGGAAATGTAAATTGGTACAACTACTAGGAAATTGTATGGAGGTTCATCAAAAAATTAAGAACAGAACTACCATATATGATCCAGGATTCCACTTCTGGGTATTCATCCAGCGGAAACAAAAATACTAACCCAGGGGCACCTGGGTGGCTCAGTGGGTTAAAGCCTCTGTCTTCGGCTCAGGTCATGATCCCAGGGTCCTGGGATCGAGCCCCACATCAGGCTCTCTGCTTAGCAGGGAGCCTGCTTCCCTTCCTCTCTCTCTGCCTACTTGTGATCTCTGTCAAATAAACAAAATCTTTTTTAAAAAATGCTAACCCAAAAAGGTATCTGTACCCCACGTTCACTGCAGCATTATTCACGATAGCCAAAACATGGAAACAACCTAAGTGGCCAGTGATGGATGAACGGATTAGGAAGATGTGGACTGGAATGGAACACACCATGGAATATTATTCAACCATTAAAAAGGAGGAGATCCTGCCATTTGTGATAACATGGATGGACCCTGAAGGCATTATGCTAAGTGAAATAAGTCAGAGAAAGATAAATATCATATGTATATAGCACCTAAAAAAAAACAAAAACAAAAAACTTAACTCCGACACAGAGACTAGAATAATGGTTGCCAGAGGTAGGGGCCAGGGCTGGGCAAAATGGGTGAAAGTGGTCAAAACGTACAGTCTTCCAATTACAAAATAAATCAGCCCTATGGATATATACAGGATGATGACTATGATTCATATTGTATGGTTTATTTTAAAAGTTGCTAAGAAAGTAGATCTTAAAAGTTCTCATCACAAAAAAAAAATTGCTTAACTATATGTGGTGGTGGATGTTATCATTTTATAGTCATCACTGAATAATTGTTGTATACCTGAAACTAATATAATGGTACACATCAATTATGTCTTAATAAAGAGTAAAGCAAAAAGAAAAATAATTGAATACAGGATCTCAAAGAGATATTCATACACCCATGTTCACAGCAACATTATTCACAAAATAGACAAAAGGTAGAAGTAAACCAAGTACCCATCAACAGATGAAGGGATAAATAAAATGTGTGTATATATACAGATACACTCACACTGGTATGTACCTGACAGAGCATCAATGTATGTGAGGCCAAGAGTGATAGAACTGCAAGGAGGAACTGATGAATCCACGGTCACAGAGACTTCATCACCTCTCTATCAGTAATGGGCAGACAGAACAGGCAGAAAATCAGTACGACCACAGCTGAACTTGACGGCACCATTAACGAACTCAATATAACTGACATCTGTAAAAATAGTCCATCCAACAAGAGAACACACATTCTTCTTCTCAAGCTCAAACGGAACCTTCCCCAAGATGAACGTTCATCTAAATCAATCATCTAAGCTTCCCTCTTGGGAAGTGAAAAATAGAAGAGTAAAAGCAGCCCAAAATAAATAGAAAAAAGGGAAATAATAAAAATTAAAGCAGGGGCGCCTGTGGCTCAGTTGAATTTCTGACTCTCGGTTTCAGCTCAGGTCATGATCTTGGGGTCATCGGACTGAGGCTCCCATTGGGCCCTGAGCTCAGTGGGGTGTCTTCTTGGGATTCTGTCCCTCTACCTCTGCTCCCCCCCCCTCAAAAATAAATAAAATCTTTTAAAAATTAAAGCAGATATCAATGACATTAAAAACAGAAAACCAACAGGAAAAAAAAAATTCAGTGAAACCTAAAGCTGGTTCTTTGGAAAAAAAAAAAGAAAAGCCACAGGGTGCCTGGGTGGCTCAGTGGGTTAGGCCTCTGCCTTCAGCTTGGGTCATGATCTCAGGATCCTGGGATCGAGCCCCGCATCGGGCTCTCTGCTCAGCCAGGAGCCTGCCTCTCTGCTTACTTGTGATCTCTCTGTCAAATAAATAAAATCTTTTTTTTAAAAAGCCGCAAAATTGGTAAGCCTCTGGCCAGGTTACTAAGAAAAGGGAGAAAATACAAATTATTAATATTAGAAATTAAAAATGAGACATCAGTACAGAGCTTATGGGCATTAAAAGGATAATAAAAGAATACTATGAACAACTCCATGTCCACGTAGAATCTAGATGAAACAGGCCAATTCCTTGAGAGACTAAATCTGCCAAAACTCACACAAAAATCACACAATCTGAATAGACTTATATCTATTAAAGAAATCGAATCAATAAAAAAAATATCTTCCAAAAGAAAAAGCACCAGGCCCAGAGGGACTCACTGGTAAATACCACATACAACAGAACAGGATTCAGCCTTAAAAAGCAAGGAAATTTGAACACATGCTGTAACATGAACGAACCTTAAGGATATTACGCTAAGTGAAAAACGCCAGTCACAAAAGGACAAATACTATGTGATTCCACGTAAATGGGGCAGCTAGAGTAGTCAAGTTTATAGACACAGAAAGCAGCACGGTAGCTGCCAGGGGCTGGGGACAGCAGGGACTAGAGAGATGCTCTTCAATGGACATAGAGTTTCAGTTCTGCAAGATGAAAAGAATTCTGGAGACTGGCTGCACCACAGGGGGAGGTATTTAATGCTGCTGAACTGCTGAACTGTGTGCTTAAAAATGACAGAGATGGGGGCGCCTGGGTGGCTCAGTGGATTAAAGCCTCAGGTCATGATCTCAGGGTCCTGGGATGGAGCCCCGCATCGGGCTCTCTGCTTAGCGGGGAGCCTGCTTCCTCCTCTCTCTCTCTGCCTGCCTCTCTGCCTACTTGTGATCTCTGTCAAATAAATTTTTTTTTAATCTAAAAAAAATGACAGAGATGGTAAATTTTGTGATATGTGCATTTTGACGTTATGGGGGAGGGGTGGGGAATCTGCTGTACCCCGGGCAGAGCTACATAGTTATAAGGTTTATTAAGTCCTGGTCAGGTCAGATTGGGCCCTTGAAGACCAAGCGTAACCATGGCCCCCATGCTCACTGCTCACAACCCCTTTCCAGCCCACAGAGCGCCTGCTGGGACACAGCGAGCACCTGTGTGTAGAGGGGGGAGAGTCACAGCCAGGTCACTCTCAGAAACGGACAGCAGCCAGCTCACTAATCCCATTCTTCACAGAGTGGGCCAGACAGGCCAGGGCCCCCCCCTGCTGCCTTAGGGCCCCATGGAAAGCCCAGATTTTGAAACTAACTGGGTCATGCGGCTTTGAATTCCAACTCTGCTACTTACAACTGTGGCGCCTTGGGCAAAGTATGCAGCCTCTCCAGGCCTCCTGCCACACACAGTTAATAACATGCTGTGGGGTCACTGGGTTTTCATCACACATGAAGTCCTCACTAACGCACGTGGAAACCCTCCACCGATGTTAGCTAGTACAATGCCTAGGCAGTTGGTTGGGGATTTTGTTCCTTTTTTTCCCCCCTCTGAAGACCTTTAAGGGACAAAGTTACTCCCAGTAGGTTAAAGGAACTGAAAGAGGTTTCTTAAGGGCTCGCTGGCTCTGGGAGCCCATCCACCCTTACGCCAAGGCTTTGAACGCCAAGGACAGGCATGGTGGCCCCGGGTGCCAGATTCCTCCCAGTTCACCCCTCAACTTCCCATTCCTGGTCTTGGTACCCCAAGGAATGGAGTAGGAACCATAAGCCCCAGGAAGTAGTATATTGCCCAAGAGTCACCCACACTTTCTCCCCTTTTTGCCAGTCCCCTGGGCTCTGACCATCACCGCTGAGCTAACCACAGCCAGGGGCACAATTGCCCCCAAGACTACAAAGACAACAGGAGGGGGGACCGTCTCTCTGGACCCCGGGCGGCAGCAGAACTGAGCCCAGGTCAACCTCTGTCAGCAATCCAGGGCATTGCTTGGTAGCAAGAAAACCTAACTGCCAGCCAGGACTGACTCAGTCTGGAAAGGACCCAACAAGGTCCCCGCGGTAGTCCTTTCTGCCCACAGTTCCTTCTGTCGCGAGTTCTCTAGATGGCGTCTCAGGGCAGAATGCCCAGCAACAGGACTTTCCTGTACGTGAGACAGAGTTTGCTGCCCCAGGATGGGAGCCCCGGGGCTTCTCCCGGGAGCAAGGACAATCTGGCCCTCAGGGGCCCAAGCACCTGTCCTCCCACTGACCACTGAGTGGGACAGCCACACCCAGATGGGCCTCAACCTCCCTCCTGGAGTCATGCAGGGGCCAGTAAAGGTCAGGGTGCGGGCCAACCCGTGCCCTGTCGCCAGAGGGGCCTGGCCGTCGCTGCTGGAGAACCCAGAGCAGGTGGGAGTTCTCTCTCTCTGTTCTCCCCCCAGCCAGCTCTGGAAGCCACTGGGGCGTCTGCCTGTGATAGAACAAAGAGAGAGCTGTGGCTGGCTGGTCAGGGCTGGGGAGTATCACGAAACGTCAGAGTCGCAAGGCTGTCAACCTTGTGGTGCCCAGACATCCCTGCGAGTGATCAGGAAGCCAGGACCACCCCAGGCCCCAGGCTCCAAATGGCCCCATTCAAGCTCCGGGGGAGTTCGAGTCCTGGAACGCCCCCTGCAGGCAGAGAGCTCGGCCTGCCTTCCCTCGGCTCCCCCTGCTTCTCTTTCTCCAGGTTCCAGCTCAACAAGGCCCCAAAGGAGAGGCCTTTTGCAGGCCTGAGCCCATTCGTGGGGAGGTGGCTGGAGAGCCGTCCCTGCAGGAGCGAGGGCACAGGCCGAGCAGCTGCACCCCTCCGCCCAGAACACTCTAGCAGGCAAGGAGCCCTCACCACCCCCCTTGTACAGGGGGAGAACCGGGGTCTGGGCCTCTTGCTCCAGGCCCCATGACTGCCTCCTGACACTTTGCTCTTTCAATTGTGGTAAAACAGACGTAACCGAGAACTTCCCACTGTCACCGTGTTTGGAGCTATGGTTCAACGGCAAGAATTCACCACGTTGTGCGACCGTCGCCACCGCCCACCTCCAGAACGTTCACATCCAGGAAACAACTCCCCATTCCCGCACCTGACGTCCTCCTGGTTCATTCATGTGGCAGCAGGTGTCAAGATGTCCTTCCTTTGTAAGGCCGAGTACTAATCTGTAGCGCGGACAGACCATCCGTTCAGTATCCTGTCATGTGTCCATGGACACTTGGGCTACTCCTACGTCTTGGCGATGGTGAGTCTCGCTGCTACGAACAGGACCCCACAACATCTGAGCCCTGGCTTCTGCCCCCTCCAGGTAGGTACCCCCAGGTGGGACTGCTGGCCGTGGCCTTGCCCAGCCTGAGTCCCTGGGCCTGTCCCCCTCGCCAAGCCCCAGGCCCTAATGCAACAGCCTCATCCTCTGGCCCAGACCTCGGGGACCTTGACCTTGGGTGTGCTACGCTGGGTAAAGCACTGGACTTACAGTTCCCTTTCCAGATCCTTCTCCTCCCACCCTCCAGTTAGGGCCGCCTTCCTCCCAGGCCCAGCTCTGACCCTGCCTGCTGGAGGTAGCTGCAGTCCAAGCCTCAACCAGGCAATGCATACCTTCAAGGTCTGCTCGTTCCAGTGCATGAGGAAGGCCAAAATGGCCACGCAGCTGCGGTTGACGCCCAGGGTGGAAAAGACCAGGATGACCGAGCCAAGCTGGAGGTGAATTTCTGCAAGAGGAAAGAAAGGGGCGGGAGGACAGTGGGGGGACCTGAACGTGAGTTGCTGACTTCAGTGAGCCCGTGGTCCAGGAGTGAGTTCAGACCCAGCACAGCATGGCTCAGGCTGGCCATGTCACCTCTCTGGGACATGCTTTTGTCACCTGGCAAACAGGGCCCCTCAGACCTCATGGCAGTTCCAGAGAACCCCACTGGGTGTTCAGCATTATCATGCAAAGGTCTTTTCTTGGCTCTCCAGGCTTCCAGCTCAGGAAGCTCCACTACCAGTTGGCCTCTTGGGCTGGGATGAAGGGATGGTCCCTCCACACACACCCCCAACCCCAGCACTCGGGTACCGAGAGAGGCGGCGTGGCCTGGCCTAGGTGTGAATCCTGACCCTGCCCTTCAGAGGGTGTGGGGCCTGAGCATGGTACTCCGAGCCACCGCTCTGTCATCTAGAAACCGGGGGGTCAGTAGACTACCTACGAGACTCTGTGCTGTGCCCAGCCCGGCACCTGGCCCAGGGGGTCAGCCATAGTCACACGTAAGGAAACCCCGGAGGCTGTCTTGCCCGGGGCGGGGGCAGGGTGTGGTGCGGAGGAAGGCCAAGCTGGCTTCCTAGGCTAGCCCGGTCACCCCCAAGAACCGGAGATAATCACATACCATCAGCACTGAAGGAGGACCACGAGCTGATGAAAGCCAAGTGCCTCATCATATGGACAAGGAAACAGGTACAGAACAGTTAAGGGCTGGCCCAGAGCCACCCAGCAAGGCAGGGCTGGAGAGGGACCCGCTCTGCCACAGGGCTGCATTGGTGTGCAGCAGGCGGTCCTGGACCCGACTCGACCTCACTCTCTCCAGCCATCGTGCTCTCCTGGGGCAATCCTGAGCCTCTGAATGACTGACAAGTCCACCTTCTGTGAGCAGTCATGGCCGGGTGTGGTGGGAGAGCTAAAGGGGCGCTGTGCACACACAGTGGGGATCGTGGAAATCAGAGCTGGGAGGGTTCCAGAGTTTTCCTTCCACCCTCCCCCCACCCGCAGACCAGACAGGAGGGCAGGGATGGGGCATGACTCACCTGTGGGCCCCAGGGCCCAGCCCTGAGCAGGCCTCCCTGAACACCTGCACCCACAGTGGGCCAACCCGTGCTCACTGCCCAAGAGGCTCGGCAAGGCCAGGACTGGGGCCTGGCCAGACCCTAGAGGGCCTAGCAGTCCAGCCAGGGCCACAACATGGGGCGCTCCATGGGCAATGTGGAGCTCTTACTCGGTGCCACGTCCCCCGAGGTAAATGTGTGGCTGTCCACATTGCTGAGGGCTCCCAAGGGCCAAGCTTGTCCTGGGGCCTGGCCGCCTCGTCTGAGCTGGTGCTGGGCCCCGCTGTCTGTCAGCCAGTGCTGGCTGTCACCCTCAGGAACAGGCCTATGGACAAGGTGCCCCAGCCCCCTTTGGCCCCTGGGCACAGGCCAGCCACTGCCTGGTCAGAGATCGCTCCTTACCAAGGAAGTGACAGAGGTGCCGCAAAAAGGGGGAAATGTTGGCTTCCGGGGAATCTTCTATCCTGATGTGCAGAAGTTTGTCACTGTCGTCCACGAAACTGAACAGAAGGAAAGCCCAGGAAATCAGGCAGACTCACACACAGCCCCCCTCCCCACCAGAGGGAGCCTCATGCACAGCAGATGGGACCACGAGGAAGGGATGCTGAGGATGAGGAGGTGGGCAAACAGCGAGTTGTCTCAGAAAACCGGCACCTGCCTCAGGGGGGTGTCAGGTAGGTGAAGTCAGTTAGGCCATGGAATGCATTTGGCAATCTGCTTGGCACATAGTAACCACTCAATAAATGTGACATCATTATCGTTAACCACTCATGATGCTTCCTTAGAGTATGGTGCAGAAGGTCAAATGAGGATGGGAAGGAACCGGTAATGAGCTTGGAGAATGAACCTGTTATGTTGCATGGAGAAAGCCAGGTAAGAGCACTGGAGAGTGTTGGGGAGGGGGGACTGTCTGAGGGTGGTCAGGGAAGGCTTTGAGTAGAGGCTTAAAGGAGGTGATGGAGCAAGCCAGGCAGCCATCTAAGGAAAGAGGGCTCTGGGTAGGGGAGGACACAAGTGCGAAGGTGTGGTCCATGTTTAATGGACTTGAGAAACAACAGAGAGGTAAGAGTGGCTAGAACTTCTGAACAAGGGGGAGAGAGGAGGGAGAGGAGGTATGTGGCAGGTTCTATGAGAGGAGGCCTACAAGGAACCTGCAGAACATGTGGCACATAGTAAGTACGTGGGCAATGTTAGTTATGAAGACTGTGGTCTACTGGTGACATTGGGCAGCAAGTAGACCACTGTAGCATGCAGAAAGCTGCAGCAGATTCAGAAACAAAAAGAGGCTGGTTTAGTTTCGGCAGATACAAGCATAATTCCCATCCATCCATCTGTCCGTTCATCCTTTTCTCCCCATCTCTCACTCTCTCTCTCCCTCCCCCATCTATCTATCCATCCATCCATCCAACCATCCAACCATCCATCCATCCAACCGTCCAACCATCCATCCATCCAACCGTCCAACCATCCATCCATCCAACCGTCCATATGTCCATCCATCCAACCGTCCATCCGTCCATCCATCCAACCGTCCATCCATCCATCCATCCATCCAACCATCCATCCAACCATCCATCCAACCGTCCTACCGTCCATCTGTCCATCCGTCCATCCATCCAACCGTCTATCCGTCCATCTGTCCAACCGTCCATCCATCCATCTATTCATTCTTCCCTCAGACACTCACTCAATGCCTACTGTGTGCCAGACCTTGAGCTGGACCCTAATGGACAGAAGCAGAACCAGAGAGGGCTGGCATCTCCCAGCTTCAAGGAGTTCCTAGTCCAGTGGGGGAGGCGGACATAGAAACAAATAGCCCCAATCCAATTGGCTAGGTTTGGGGTTAAAGCCCTGCACGTGCCACCGGACAGGAAGGGCAGGGAGAAGACGAGGAAGCCGGGGAAAGCTTCACAAGGTGGGAGGCATCTAGATGGAGAAGGTGGAAGGATTCAAGGTTACTCTGTAAAAATCAACTGCGTTGCTACACACCAGCAACAAACAGAAAGTGAAATTTTAAAAATGCCATTAATGACCACCTCAAAAACACCAAATACTTCGGAAGAAAGCTGACACAAGATGTGCTGTACCCTGGAAACTATGAAACATTTTCGAGAGAAATGAAAGAGCAGAGTAAATGGAGGGACAGACCGTGCTCGTGATGGGGAGACTCGACATGGAAGATGTCAGTTCTCCCCAAACTGGCCTCTGGATTCGACTCTATCCTGAGCAACATTCCAGCAAGGTCTTTGTAGAGACTGACAAGAGGATTCCAAAAGTTACTGGACATGCAAAGGAGACAACTTTGAAAAAGAACAGAAGGAGAGGACTAGCTCTCCCCGATTTTACAATTACAAAGCTATAGGAGACAAGAGTGCAGAATTGATTTAAAGAAAAACACAGACCAATGAAAAAGAATCAAGAACCAGTTATATGATGTGGATGGAACTAGAGGGCATTATGCTGAGCGAAATAAGTTAATCAGAGAAAGACAACTGTCATATGGTCTCCCTGATAAGAGGAATTTGGGAGGCAGGGCGGGAGGTTGTAGGGGGTAGGGAAGGAAAAAATGAAACAAGATGGGATAGGGAGGGAGACAAACCATAAGAGACTTTCAATCTCAGGAAACAAACTGAGGGTTGCTGGGGGGTGACGGGGAGGGACAGGGTGGCTGGGGGATGGACACTGGGGAGGGTGTGTGCTCTGGTGAGTGTTGTGAAATCTGTAAGCCTGATGATTCACAGACCTGCACCCCTGGGGCAAATAATACATTATATGTTAATTTAAACAATTTACTGATGAAAAAAACTCCAGTTATAATAATACCACACACATATGGTCAACTGACTTTCAACAAAGGTATCTAATCAGTCAACAGGAAAAGGATCTTTTTTTGTCCCCCAATAATGGCCTCCATATGCAAAACAGTGAACTTTATTCTCCATTTGGCACCATATGCAAGAATTATTTCCAAATGGATCACAAGTTGTTAAAGTCACAACCATACAACTTTTAGCAAAAAATATAGGAGAAAATCCTTGTCAAAACTCAAGCGTCTATACAGGCATGGGTCTGCTAGGGCTCCATTCTGCTCCATTGGTATACGCGTCTATCCTGTACCAATATCACAATGACTTTCTTGTTGCTTAAGACTTGGTTTCTGGTCAAGCAAGTTTCCTATTTGTTGCTCTTTGATATTCAGCTACTTTGACCCTTTGCACTTCCACATAAATTTTAGAATTACTCTAAAACCTACTGGACTCTTATGGGCATTACACGGAATCAATAGATCAATTGGACAAGAAAAAAGATCTTTACAAAATGGATGCTTCTGATCCACACCCACAGTACATCCTCCATTTATTCAGGTAATTTAAAATAATATCTTAGGGGTGCCTGGGTGGTTCAGTGGGTTAAGCCTCTGCCTTCAGCTCAGGTCATGATCTCAGGGTCCTGGGATCGAGCCCCGCATCAGGCTCTCTGCTCAGCGGGGAGGCTGCTTCCTCCTCTCTCTCTGCCTGCCTCTCTGCCTACTTGTGATCTCTGTCAAATAAATAAAATCTTTAGAAATAAAATAAAATAATATCTTCTATGGGGCCCCTGGCTGGCTCACTCAGTAGAATATGCAACTCTTGACCTCAAGGTTGTGAGTTCAAATCCCACATTGGGTACTGAGGTTACTTTTAAAAAAATTTTTAATAGGGCACCTGTGGTTCAGTCACTTAAGCATCTGCCTTCAGCTCAGGTCATGGGCCCAGGGTCCTGAGATCAAGCCCCGCATTGAGCTCCTTGTTCAGTGGGGAGCCTGCTTTTCCCTCTCCCTCTGCCTGCTGCTCCCCGCTGCTTGTGCTCTCTCCCTCTTTCTCTGTCAAGTAAAAAGATAAAATCTTTTTTTAAAAAGTGTTATAAAAAATATACAATAAAACCTCCTGTTTATTCAGGTAAAATCCTTTTTTAGGATTTTATTTATCTATTTGACTGGGGTTGGGGGCGGAGACAGAGAGAGGGAACACAAAGCAGGGAGCCCTACTCAGGGCTCAATCCCAGGACCCTGGGATCATGACCTGAGCCAAAGGCAGACATTAAACGACTAAGCCACCCAGGCGCCCCTATTCAGGTAGTCTTAATAATTCCTAGTCATGCTGTGTAATTTTCTGGTTAGATCTTACACATCCTTAATTGGGTATAATCGTAGGCACTTAATATTTTTATGCTATTGTATGTTTTAAAATGTTCAGTTTGTTTCTCATTTGCAGAAAAACAATTGATGTTTGTATATTTCTGGAACCCAGAAGACTTACTTAAGTCTAATAATCTCTCTGTAACTTGTTTCTGCCTCTCCGCTTATATAATTATATTGCCTGAATAATTGTTTTTTCTTTCAATTCCTATCTTCTTTTTCTTGTCATATTCACTAACCAGGACCTCTAATATGGTATTAAATAGTGACAGCTCTACATCTTTGCCTGGATTCCAGACCCAAAGGGACAATTTCCAATATTTTATAATTAAATGTGATGTTTGCTGTAGAGATGTTTATAAATTTTTTTTCATTTGATCAAAATTCCCCTCGATTCCCAGTTTGCTTGGAGTTTTTCTTTAAATCGTGAATTTACAGCAAATATTAAATGCTTTCACTGCATCTATTGAAATAATCCTGACTTTTCCTCTATGTTATTGGTATGGTTAACTACATGGACAGATTTTTCAGACGCTGAAACACCCCTGTGCCCTTGGAATAAACCCAATTTAGTCACCTCGTATCAGCCTTTTTCTCTTGCTCTGTGGTCAGCGTGCTAATGTTTTGTACAGGATTTTTACATCTCTGTGTATGAAGAAAATTAGTCTACAGTTTACCTGCATTATGTTGTCAGATTGTAAAATCAGAATTATCCTAGTCTCATAAAACAGCTGAAATTACTCCTCTCCTTTATTCTCTAAAAAAGAAATTTAACATTGGCTTTATTTCCTCCTTAAAAATTGGGTAAAATTCTTCACTGAAGCCTGAATTTTCTCTAGGAGAAATTTATTAGTTATTGATACTAATCAAATTTTCCATTTTGTAGGGTGTCAGTTTTGATAGGTTATATTTTTTAAAAATTCATTCATCTAAATTTTTATACTTATAGTTTTCATATATCCTAAGATCTTCTTAATATTTATAGAATAAGTAGGGTCTCTTTTTATAAATGGCTATTTGTACCTTTTTTGCCAACGATGTATCAGATTTATTAGTTTTTTAAAAATACTCTGCGGGAAGTGCAACATCCCTTCCTAATCAAAACTCTTCAAAGTGTAGGGATAGAAGGCACATACCTCAATATTATCAAAGCCATCTATGAAAAACCCACGGCAAGTATCATTCTCAATGGAGAAAAACTGAGAGCTTTTCCGTTAAGGTCAGGAACACGGCAGGGATGTCC
>ML100532.1:18755-35535 GCA_003697995.1 Taxidea taxus jeffersonii | reverse complement strand
CCCTAAAGATACAAACGTAGTGATCCAAAGGGGCACGTGTACCCGAATGTTTATAGCAGCAATGTCCACAATAGCCAAGTTATGGAAAGAACCTAGATGTCCATCAACAGATGAATGGATAAAGAAGATGTGGTATATATATATGATGGAATACTATGCAGCCATCAAAAGAAATGAAATCTTACCATTTGCGACGACATGGATGGAACTAGAGCGTATTATGCTTAGCGAAATAAGTCAACTGGAGAAAGACAACTACCACATGATCTCCCTGATATGAGGAAGTGGAGATGCAACGGGGGTGGGAGTTAAGGTGGTAGGAAAAGTAAAAATGAAAGAAGATGGGATCGGGAGGGAGAAAAACCAAAAGAGACTCTTAATGTCATAAAACAAACTGAGGGGGGTGGGGGGAAGAGGGGTTGGGTGAGGGGGGTGGGGTTACATCATATGTTTAAATAAAGCTTAAATAAAGAAAAAAAAGAAAAAAAAAATACTCTGCCGGGCGCCTGGGTGGCTCGGTGGGTTAAAGCCTCTGCCTTCAGCTCAGGTCATGATCCCAGGGTCCTGGGATCAAGCCCCACATCAGGCTCTCTGCTCAGCGGGGAGCCTGCTTCCCTTCCTCTCTCTGCCTGCTTGTGATCTCTGTCAAATAAATAAATAAATAAATCTTTAAAAAAACAAAAACAAAAAACCTACTCTGACTTTCTCAATCCTCTCCATTTCATTGTTTCTGTTTCAATAATCTGCTACTACCATTCCTTCCTTCTTCATTATTTGGGTTAGTTTACTGTTCCTTTGGTCATTCGTTGAGATGATTAGCCCTTCTTCTTTTTAATAGATGCATTTAAGGCTATAAATATCCCTTTATCCACAGCTTAACTGCACTCTACAAGTTTGGATACATTATATCTTTACTATCATGTAGCTGAAAATATTTCATCATTTCCATCATGAGTTCTTCTTTAACCCATGCTATTTAAAATTTTATTTCTAGGGGCACCTGGATGGCTCCAACTCCTGGTTTCAGCTCGGGTCTTGATCTCGGGGTTGTGAGTTCAAGCCCCACATTCACTCAAGCCCCACAGCCCTTCATGCTGGGCATGGAGCCTACTGAAATAAATAAAAATAAAAATGTATTTCTAAGTTTCCAGTAATTTTCTGGTTATATTTTTAAATTATTGCTTTCTAATTCCTAATAAGCTTTCTTTTTTTTTTTTTTAAGATTTTATTTATTTATTTGTCAGGGAGAGCGAGCGAATGAGCACAGGCAGACAGAGTGGCAGGCAGAGGCAGAGGCAGAAGCAGGCTCCCTGCTGAGCAAGGAGCCCGATGTGGGACTCGATCCCAGGACGCTGGGATCATGACCAGAGCCGAAGGCAGCCGCTTAACCAACTGAGCCACCCAGGCGTCCCCCTAATAAGCTTTCTAACTTCTAACTTTCTACGTTGATAAACAACTGTATGTGATTTTTTAAAAGGTTTTATTTATTTATTTGACAGTCAGAGATCACAAGTAGGCAGAGAGGCAGGCAGAGAGTGGGAGGGGGTGAAGCAGGGTCCCTGCTGAGCAGAGAGCCCGATGCAGGGCTCGATCCCAGGACTCTGGGATCATGACCTGAGCCAAAGGCAGAGCTTAACCCACTGAGCCACCCAGGCGCCCCACAACTGTATATGATTTTAAATCTTCTGAAATTGGTGGAGTCTTGCTTTATGGACCCTCATACTGTCAAGTTTTATAAATGTTCCCTCCACAGAAACTTTTTTTTTTTAAGGTTTTATTTATGTAAGAGAGAACGTGAGCTAGTGTGAGTAGGGGGAGGGGCAAAGGGAGAGGGAGAGAAGCAGACTCCCCACTGTGGGAGCCTGACCCGGGGCTTGATCCCATAACCACCACCACCACCTCCTCCTACAAGATCATGACCTGAACCAAAATCATGAGTCGGACGTCCAACCAAGTCACCCAGGCATCCCCCTCCATGTTAACGTTTTTAAAAATACAGATTCAGCAGTTGCAGGATGCCATTTTTCTGTTTCTCTTCTGAAGATAATTTAAGGTTTTTGTTTTTCTTTTCTAGTCTGTTAATATGGTAAATTACATTGATTTCCTAACGTTGAACCAAAGTGACCTTCCTGGAAGAAATACCTTGTCATGTATTTTTCTTTATATAATTTTGTTAAATTTGCTAAAATTTTTATACCTGTGTTCATGAGGTTTGTGGTTTTCCTTTATTATAAAGTCTTTGTCAGCTTCGGGTGTCAGAGTAATGATGGTCTCACATAAGTGAATATGAAAGTGTTCCCTCCTTTTATTTTCTGGAAGACTGTGTAGATCAGTATTATTTCTTCCTTAAATGTGCAGCTGAACTCACCAGTAAAGCCATATGGGCCTGGAGTCCTCGTTGTGAAAAGGTTTTTAACTATGAATTCAGTTCCTTTAACAAATAGGGGGCTATTCTATGATCCATTTCTTGTTAAGGGAACATGGATAGCTTAAGTCCTTCAAGGAATGGGTTCATTTAATTTAAATTTCAAACACACTGACTTAAAATCACTCGTAATATTTCCCAATAATTTTTAAATTTTCAGTTACAAATTTTACTGAGATCACTGTAGATTCACTTACAGTTTTAAGAAATACAGAGAGATCCACTGTACCCTTTGCCTAGTTTCCCCAATGGTAACATTCTGCAAAACTGCAACAGCACAACCAGGATATTGATGCGGATTCAATCTATCAATTGTATTCAGATCTCCCCAGTTTTGCTTGTATTTTGTACATGCATGTGTGTGCGTGTGTGTTGTTTTCTATTCACTTATTTCTGCTTTTATCATTATAATTTCCTTCCTTTCTCCTTCTTATGGTTTCTAAATTTTTTTTTAAGTTGAAAGTTTAGGTCCTTGATTTGATTTGAAACTCTTCTAACAGGCATTTAGACTATAAATTTTCCCTCTATGCACTGCTTTAGCTGCACCCACAAATTTTGTTATGTGGGGTTTTATTTTCATTCAGTTCAAAATACCTTCTAACTTCCCTTTTGGTTTCTTTGTGACCCACAGGCTACTGAGAAGTGTATTACTTAGTTTCCAAGCATTTGGGATTCTTCCCATATTTATCATTTGGTTTATTGGCTTCTAACTTAACTCCACTGTAGTCAACATAATTTTTAAAAACAAATTATTTTTCTTTTGATACTTGTTTTAATGTCCAGAATAGTATATCTTGTCAAAAATGTTCCATGTTGGGGCACCTGGGTGGCTCAGTGGGTTAAAGCCTCTGCCTTCGGCTCAGGTCATGATCTCTGGGTCCTGGGATCGAGCCCCACATCAGGCTCTCTCCTGAGCAGGGAGCCTGCTTCCTCCTCTCTCTGCCTCTCTACTTGTGATCTGTCAAATAAATAAAAAAAAATTTTTTTAATGTTCCATGTTCTCTTGAAAAGAACGCATCCTGTAGAACACATTCAAAGACCAGAAGAGGGACGCCTGGGTGGCTCAGTTGGTTAAGCGGCTGCCTTCAGCTCAGGTCATGATCCCAGTGTCCTGGGATTGAGTCCCACATCGGGCTCCTTGCTCAGCAGGGAGCCTGCTCCTCCCTCTGCCTCTGCCTGCCTCTCTGTCTGCCTGTGCTCTAACTAATAAATAAGATCTTAAAAAAAAAAAACAGAAGAATGCTACTGTTATTGGGTGGAATGTCCTATAATTGTCAGTTAGGCAATTTTGCTCTTCTAGTCTTTGAAATTATGACCTATTTTCTGTGTATTGATAGAGAGATTGAAATCTAATTATAACTGTGGGTTTTTCTAGAATCTATGGTCCATATTAGTTGACCATCTTCCCATAATGAAATGACTCTCTTTATATCTGGTTGTATTCTTTGCTATGAAGTTCAGTTTATCTAATAATGGAGTCACTCCAAAAGTTGGTGTTTTTTGTTTTTTTTTTAATTAGTCATAGCCTTAAGTATCTTTTTCCATCCATTTTAACCTATCTTCATTTTGTATTTAAAAAGTGTGTTTCAGGGCCCTGGGTGGCTCAGTGGGTTAAGCCTCTGTCTTCAGCTCAGGTTATTATCCCGGGGTCCTGGGATCGAGCCCCACATCAGGTTCTCTGCTTGGCGGGGAGCCTGTTTCCCTCCCCCTTTCTCCACCTGCCTCTCTGCCTACTTGTGATCTCTGTCAAATAAATAAATAAAATCTTTTTAAAAAATTAAAAATAAAAAAAATAAAAAGTATGTTTCTAGGGCACCCGACTGGCTCAGTCAGAGGAGCATACAACTCATGATCTCAGAGTCATGGGTTCAAGCCCCACATTGGGTGCAGAGATTACTTAAATAAATAAACTTTAGAAAAAGATAAAGTATGTTTCTTGTAGATAGCCTACAACACCTCTGCCTTTAAATTGGGGGTATTTAGCCCATTTTCACTTAGTGGGATCATTGACGGGATCATCTTGCTGTTTCTTTTCTATTGGTCTCATCTCTTCTTTGTTCCTCTTTTCCTGCCTTCTTTTGGATTTTTTTAATTCCATGTTTTCTTTTTTGTCTTATGAATTATAACTGTTTTATTTTTTGTTTTGTTCTAGATTTTGGTAGTTGCTTTAGGATTTCCAGAACACATCTTCAACTTTTTATCACCTTATACCACTTCATGTAGAGTAAGACCCTTCCAAGGGCATATTTCTATTCTGCCTCTTCCTGCCTAGGAAGCTGTGGGCACACATATTACTTCTACACATGTCATAATCTCAAAATACATTGTTACTATTTTTTCTGTGATCAATTAGGTTTGTTTTTTTTTTATTTTTTAATTTTTTTAAATATTTATTTATTTGAGAGAGAGACAGTGAGAGAGAGTATGAGCGAGGAGAAGGTCAGAGAGAGAAGCAGACTCCCCATGGAGCTGGGAGCCCGATGCGGGACTCGATCCCGGGACTCCAGGATCATGACCTGAGCTGAAGGCAGTCGCCCAACCAACTGAGCCACCCAGGTGCCCAGGTTTGTTTTTTTTTTTTTGTCTTATCTGTGTTTGTGTTTTAGAGGGTGGGGGGCAGAGGGAGGGGGAGAAGGAGAATCTTAAGCAGGTTCCAGGCCCAGCACAAGCCTGACACGGGGCTCAAACTCATGAACCTGGGATCATGACCTGAGCCAAAATCAAGAGTCAGATGCTTTAACCGACGGAGCCACCCAAGTGCCCCCATGTGATCAGTTATGTTTTGAAGAGATCTAACAGTGACAGTGAAAGTGTTTTACATTTATCTACATAATTATTTCTGGCAATAAACTTTATTTATGGTTTTTATCCAATTAGGAATTTGTTTATGAACCAGCAGTCTGTGGCAGTCTTCTATAGGCGCCCCAGTGGACTAAGGGGTCACTTCTCAGAGGCCCTGAGAAGTAGGGTAAATGGAATTCTCTGAACCATAATGGTAAATACCAGGAAAGCCCTCCTTTTGCTGAGATCTGAAGGGTAAGTATTGGGTCTCAAGGCAGAGGACGCCATGGCCAAGCCAGGAGATAGACTACAAACCACGAACAGATGAAGGGAGGAAGTACAGAGCCTATACCAGCAGATGCCAATTTCGAAGGCCCTTTTCACTCTAGAAATGCATGGCACTAGGAATCTTATGTAAGTGCTTAATTTAAAAAAAAAAGAAAATCAGTAGTATTTCTACTCACAATGGCCCCGTCTCCATGGAGACATTGACATGTGCTTTGATTTTCAAATCCTTCTGAATTTTCGGGTCGCAGGCTTGCCTGAAATTGCCCAGGTAGACCTTGCCTGGAATTATTTCAGCAGGGTAGGGCTGAAAGGCATCCAGTTCCTGAGGGAAAGGAAGGAGAGAGGCTGCTGTATAGAATAGGTATGCTGTAGGCCATAGAATAAGATATTCTTTCCCCAGGGAAGAAGTGGTTTTTGTTTTCTGTTGTTGGATTCTTTTTGTTTTCTGTCTCTTGAAATGTGGCTCAGTGTTAGACAATCTAGAGTAATGAATGAGACTGACTTGCAGGAGTTAGAAGGCTTGATAGTAACAGGATGGGGCCACTGAGCCACGGGGCAGCACGCTGCATCTGAACACGGACACCCCACTTACCCTCCACGGCACCTGTGCGCACTTTTCTGGGTGCACAAAGATTGGCATCTGATACCCCTTGATGCAGAACTGCATAAATCCGGGGTATATCCAGTAGAGGGAAAGGGGAGGGTGGGAAGCCTTGTATTATTACATATCATAATTGTACTCTATTATCATTGAAGGGACAGCTCTTTTATTATATAATCATATATAATGACATAATTATAATTGTATTATATTTTTGGAGGCCACCAGAATTTTAACACCTTCTTAAAAGAAAAAAAAAACAACACTGAAACTACTCACAGAGAGCCTATTTGTCATCAGGAAATTAATTCTGGCGAATTCTGACAAGGGCAGGTAGGGAGGACAGGACCCACCTAATAGGAGCTCACTGGAACCCCAGGTCCAAAGTTATGATATGAAAAATTGGGGTTTCTTTGAAAAACAAAGACACGATGAGAAAGACGAATCCTATATTCCTCCAAAGTGTGTCCTAGGAAAAAGTGGTCCATTACAAGGCACTCTGGGAAAAAAGGGTTTAGAGAATCAAAGACATATGGGGAACAGCACCCAGGATATCCCTGTCTCAGAAATTCACAACACACGTAACCAAGGAAAGGCAGGAGAAGGAAAAGGCAGTAAAAAAAAAAAAAAATCCACTAACCACAGCCACTGTGGAAGACAGTATGGAGTCTTTTCAAAAACTTAAAAATACGGGGCACCTGGGTGGCTCAGTGGGTTAAAGCCTCTGCCTTCGGTTCAGGTCATGATCCCAGGGGCCTGGGATCAAGCCCCGCATCGGGCTCTCTGCTCAGCAGGGAGCCTGCTTCCCTTCCTCTCTCTCTGCCTGCCTCTCTACCTACTTGTGATCTCTGCCTGTCAAATAAATAAATAAAATCTTTAAAAAACAAAAACAAAACTTAAAAATAGAACTACCGTATGATCTAGCCATGCCACTTCTTGGTATATACCCAAAGGAAAGGAAATCACGGTGTTGAGGGACTACCTCCCGTGCTGTGCATTACTCACAGCAGCCAAGACACAGAAACAACCTCAGTGTCCACCGACAGATGAACAGATAAAGAAAACACGGCCTGTGTCCGGAATGGGATAGTACTCAGGCGTGAGAAGGAAGGATCTCCCGCCATTCCTGACAACGTGGGTGGGCCCTGAGGGCATGACGTGGAGCAAAACCCAGGAATACCACATCTTTTTTTTTTTTTTTAATTTGTTTATTAGAGAGAGAGAGAGTGAGCACAGGCAGACAGACAGGCAGGCAGAGGCAGAGGGAGAAGCAGGCTCCCTGCCAAGCAAGGAGCCCGATGTGGGACTCGATCCCAGGACGCTGGGATCATGACCTGAGCTGAAGGCAGCCGCTTAACCAACTGAGCCACCCAGGCGTCCCAGGAACACCACATCTTACTGCTTCATTTTATTTTGCTTCAAAGATGATGCCATTTCTACAGATTGAACATGTGTGGCCACACCGTGTGGGGCAAGTCAGTTGGCTCCCTTCAAGGCTCTGTCACAATTGGGTCATTCTCACCAAATTTCCCACCTTCTCGTAATTATTATATGCACTATGGGGATCTGTGATCAGTGATTATGACCCACTGAATTAAGGTATGTCCATTGTTGGGGCGCCTGGGGGGTTCAGTGAAACGTCTGCCTTTGGCTCAGGTCATGATCCCGGAGTCCCAGGACTGAGCCCCGCATCAGGCTCTACGCTTGGTGGGGAGTCTGCTTCTCCCTCTGCCCTTCACCTGACCCATGCTCACTCTCTCTTGCTCTCTCCCTCAGATAAATAAAATCTTAAAAAAAAAAAAAGTATGTCCATTTTTTTTAGACGTAACGTTATTGCCCACTTAACAGACTGCAGTATAATCTAAACGTAACTTTTATACACAGCAAAAAATTCATTTGCCTTGCTTTATTACAATATGAGCTTTATGGTAGTGGTCTGGAACCAAACCCACAATATTCTCAAGGCATGCCCATAAGTCACACGGAGAAAGCTCCTGCATGATCTCATTTATATGTGGGATCTGAAGAGGCCAAATTCACAGAAACAGAGCAGAACGGTGGTTGGCAGGGGCTGGGGAGTGGGGGAAATGGGAGATGTTGGTCCAAAGGGCATGGACTTGCAGACGTAAGAGGCACAAGTTCTGGGGATCTGGTCACAGCATGGGGACTTCAGTTAACAATACTGTATTACATACTTGAAAGTTGCTGGGAGTAGATCTTAAACGTTCTCACCATCACACGCACAAAATGGCAACTGGGTGAGGTGATGGATGGGTTCCTCAACCCTATTTGATCCTTTTACAATATGCACATGTATCAAGTCAGCACGTCATACACCTGAAACTTACATGTGTTCTGTGTCAATTTTATTTCAAGAAAATTGAATGGAAAATTTTTACAGAATCTGATTGTTCCAAGAACGTCAACCAAGTTGTTTAAAAAAATTGTCACCAGGGACGCCTGAGTGGCTCAGAGGGTTAAGCCTCTGCCTTCGGCTCAGGTCATGATCTCAGGGTCCTGGGATCAAGTCCTGCATCGGGTTCTCTGCTCAGCGGGGAGCCTGCTTCCCCACCCCCTCTCTCTGCCTGCCTCTCAGCCTACTTGTGATCTCTCTCTGTGTCAAATAAATAAATAAAATCTTTTAAAAAAAAAAAAGGAAAAAAAAAATTGTCACCAAATAGTAATTTATAAACTAGTTGGAAAACAGCCAGTGAAACATGGCAGGCTAACACCATTCCCGAAGGGCATCCCCAGGGAACTGCTGAAAACCTTCCTAGTGGTCCCTCGGGCAGACTTCTTGTAGCCCAGATGTTTATAAAAGCACAGTGGCTACATGTTTATGGTTGACATGGGTTGCAAATCATTTGTGATATTTAGCACAATAAACGCTAGGCATAACCTCAAGAAAACAAACAAAACCCCCCACTCATGTTGTATAAACGGTTGTTTCCAATATGATCTGTTTAGGAGTCCTTTTTGGCGGGAGTGTTCCATGGGAAATGCTGACCTATGTGATTTCAAAGGTCAAACCTAGTTCTAAAATTCCTCCGGCTCGGAGTGGGACTCAGACAGAAGTAGGGCAGGCCTTCTGCCCTTAGCCCGCTCCCCTCCCAGTGAGCTTACTGCAAGCCCACATCCTTCCCAAGCTGTCAGCCTCAAAAAGCCTTTCTCGAAGAACAGACAGTGGGCCAAGCCAATGCTTAAGTGTGCAAAAGGGACACAGGACCCTTCTACCTGCAGGCAGGCCCGCTCCATATGACCCAAAGCTTCCCCAGGGCTCGGGCTGACTGCACCCAGGACGCTCGGCTTGCTGGAGCCAAAGGACAACCCCCAGCTTCAACCAGAAAATCTCCCTGAACACCCGACACAGACCTATCAACTCTTCCTGCTGCTTTCAAAGCCGATTCTTTTCCTGTGGCTGCACGGCAGGGGAAAACAGGCCGGGCTGGTGAGAGCGAGCGTGTGTTAATTCTAGATGCCGTGACTTTGACACCCACATCCATGAGGATGTCCAGACTGAGCCCGGTGCCCTCCCCCACACTGCCTCCCCCTCCCGTGTCCCCCACCTGTCACCCACACCAGGAACCTGGGCCCTGATCCCAGGCTCCTTCCTCCCCCATGCCCCACCCTCACTCCCCCACCCTATCGTCTAATCAGTGCCGCTGCTCAAGCACTTCCCGAATCTGTCCTCTAACGCCATCACAGCCTCCACCTTCTCCAGACCTCCCCGGCAGCCCCCACGGGTCTGCCTTCCGTACTGTGATCCATGATCACTGCGGAGCTTTGTCAAGTGCTGCTTGACAGCAGCCCCCCCCCCGCCCCTAGGGCTCCCCCACCCCAGGGTGGGCTTCACGCGGCAGTCCTGGCACCTCCTGCTCCAAGCGAAATCTCATTTAAGGGAGGCCACGTGTAAAGCAGAGGAAATGAGAAGTCGCTCTGCCTGAAGGCCACGTTCGGCACCACCATCCGCCCTCCTAGAAGGAGTTCCTTGCAGAGCAGCAGGGATACCCCGGTTTCCCAGTGTCTCAGAACACGTGGGAGGGGCGGGGGGCTTTCATCCTTGCCCCTGAACGACCCGAAGCAGGGAGAGACTAATATCAGGTGCCTACAGTCTAGGGAAGGCCACAGACCCCTAGGGCAGAACCCCTGCGAGCTGCCACCACCAACCACGTGCACCACGCTTCCCAGTCTACGCAGCATGGGGCAAGCTAAGTCACAGGTGTAGACACACGTCAACACTGACCAAAACATACGGTTAATTACGTGCAGTTCCTTTGATGTCGACGAACTTACTTACAGGTTACTGAGCCTTACTGAAGCTTGTTTTCCAAAGGAAGGGAGTGAGTTATCAGCAGGATGAGGTTTTTAGAGAAATGCTTATTTTGCACGTGGAAAAGCCAGTAAGGGCTGCTCCTCTAGGCATGAGCAGGGCCTGGCAGAACGCGGAGACTGACAGTACACCAGCAGAGCTAGGAATCATTGTGTGAAGGGGAGCAAATGGGATCGGGGGCGGGGGGTCACGGACTGCCCAAATGAAACAAGGAATTGGGGGGCGCCGGTGGCAGGAAGTCCCAGCTGGGTTTCTCTGAAAGACCCTTAGTAGCAGATGGGGCCCCTGAGCTGGGCCCCAGGGAAACCAGCAGCTCAGGCCACCAGCAACATACAGAACGGGGCTGGACCGAGTGAGAAGGCGAGAAGGCAGGGCCCTAACACTGCCCGGCAGCCAGTCCCTCAAACAGGCCCCACCCTGGACCCCCAGCGCCAAAGTCACAGGCCTGAGAGCAGGGGAGAGAGCAGGGAAGAGAGGGGAGGTCCCGCAGCTAACCCACACCCCTGCCACCGCCCCCGCCCCCCCCCCCCAGCAAACTGAAGACTGCCCAGCTCCGGGGGTGGGAAGAGGGGAGACTTGATTCAGAGCTGAGACTGGAATGCTCACGTAGCCTGGCTTGTACTGGCCCAACTGCTTTTCCTCTCTTTTAGGAAATTATTTCAAAAACATGCCAAAGTAGGGAGAGCAGTGAAATAAACCCCTGGTCGACTGCCCGTTTGCGAACTTCATCCACTAACGGCCCGTTTAGTTTTAGCTCTATCCTCTTCCCCAACACACCCCCGGTTATCCTGCAGGAAATGCCAGGGGTCATGCTGCTTCACCCCATAAATGTTTCATTCCGTTTCTCTGAAAGATCCGGTTAACACACACATTTCCCCGACCACTTTATGGTCAGATTGCCAGTGGCCAGAACTTCTGGACTCTGCCCAAGATGCGGCTAAGGGCTAAGAGCCCAAGGTAATTACTAGAAAGAATGAAGCCCCCTCGTGCCTACATCCCACTGCATTCAGACTTTTCAGTAAGCACCCACCACCCTGCATGATGCCGTCCAGCCCCCACCTGTAGGTCATGGCCACCGGGGCCTTCCTCAGTCATCCTCAACCCACCTCTCTTCCTGGCAAGCTCCTCCTCCTTTGGGGCGCTCCAGACACCCTGGGGCGCCCCTTGTCGCTCCCTCTAGCCAAGAACTCCTCATCTTTTTGTGCTAGCCCATCTTTTTTGTGTCCTCTGGGCTTGTGGGTCCAGAGAGCTGAGAATGGAGGAGCGCCCCTGCCTGTCTTGGACGACAATGGCCTGCCCTCCAAAGCTCCCACTGGGACCCCTGCCCTCTGGGTGAGCTTCGTGTCGCCTGCTTCCCCTCCCCCCACCCTGCTCCCCACCCCTTGGTCCCCAGCGGGGGAAGACCACGCGTCCATCCAAGCCCACCTGGGCTCAGCACCCTGCCTCACCTGCGGCATCCAGATGATCTTCTGCGTCCGGAAGAAGTGGTACGTGGCCGAGAAGCGCTCGTAGCCCCCTCTCAGGATGCACACGGGGTGGCGGGTGAGGTGGGCCAGTGCTCTGCCACACTCCACGGCTGCTCCGGGCACCAGTTCTAAGGACAGAGACCAGAGAGGCGAATGGCCCCTGAGTGCTCACCGTTTGCCTAAAGCTCTGGTCAGTGGCCACTCGATTTGGAAATGCAGCTGTCTAGGACCCCAAAGCAGCTCTAAAGGGAGGGGAGTGTTAACAACTCAAATTTAAAGAGCCACCTGCCACCCAGTAAGCAGATCCTTCCCCTCTGTAAACTCTTAGACCACATAGATCTCTGCGTTATGGCCAGGAGAAAGGATTTAACAGAAGGGACAGGTCCTCTATACGCATCACACATCGTGTACCGTACCGTACCCCCGAAGTGGGAAGGTAATGGTTTTCAGCATATTCACAGAGCTGTGCAACCATCACCCCCAAAAGAAACCTGTACGGGTTAGGTTTTACTCCTCTTTCTTCAAACTCCCAGCTGGAGGCAACCACTAACCCAGTTTCTCTCTGTGGATTCGCCTGTTGTGGACGTCTCATACAGAGGGAGTCCTACGGTGTCCAGTTTTGTGTCTGGCTTCTCTTGCCTAGCATAGGGGTCTCCCACACTCATCCCTGTCAGTACTGCCTTCCCTTTCAGGGCTGAGTACTCTTCCTTCCACCCTGCGTTTATTCACGCGTCCATCACGGTGCACAGGGTCATGTCCGCTTCCTGGCTGCTGTGGACAGTGCTGGGGCGGACGCTCATGTGCACGTGCCTTCCCCTCCCTTGGGTCCGTACCATGGAGCAGAACTGAGCCACACCATAACTCTGCGTTTAACTTTTTCCCATCCAAGTACTAACCAGGCCTGACCCTGCTTAGCTTCCGAGATCAGACGAGATCAGGCGTTCAGGGTGGTATGGCCGCAGACTGCGTTTAACTTTTTAATGGAAACACCAAACTGGCCCCTAGCACCCGATCTATGTTACAGCTCTGACTACAGCTCTGACCCGTGGAGCAGGGGTGTTTCAGTTTCCCCGACAGCCTCATCAACCCATGAGTATCCATCTTTGCGCTCGTGGCCATTCTCGCGGAAGTGATGGGACAGTGCAATGTGCCTTTGACATTGATTTAATCTTTTTTTAAAGATTTTATTTGACAGAGACCAAAAGTAGGCAGAGAGGCAGGCAGAGAGAGGAGGAAGCAGGCTCCCTGCTGAGCAGAGAGACCGATGTGGGGCTGGATCCCAGGACCCTGGGATCATGACCTGAGCTGAAGGCAGAGGCTTAACCCACTGAGCCGCCCAGGCGCCCCAACATTGATTTAATCTTAAATGCCTTCACTGCTCTGCAGAATCACTGGGAGACTGTATGCAAATTAGATATCTATCAGCAAGTTTGCATAATTAAGGCCAAGCTAAGAGACCCTCCCACCCCAGGCCAGGATCTGAGCCCTAAAGAGGAATGAATGCCAAATGCAAAATGCCTAAATACCTGGAATGAATGCCTCGCTGGAGACCCTGGGGAGCCAGCTGAAAGGGGAAAGGGAAGGGCGGGGACTCTGACTTCCACACTGAACCTTTGTCTAGAGAAAGCCAGTTCCCAGTTTGAGCAGGGGCTGCTGAGGACAATCGGGGCCTGAGACCCATCTGGGGGACTGGATTTGTAGGATCCAGAGCCTTGGAGTCAGCAGCCAGGCCAGGAGAGAAACTGTAGCTGGCGAGACAGGAGCCACACCCTATCCTAGAAGGCCCGGCTTCGAAGCCAGAGTCCCCGAGCGTCTCAACACCGTCTCCCTCTTGAGCAACAGAATAATGGCTGAGAGATCAGAGGGTTCAGGAGAGGGGAGTCCCAGGAACACTGCTGCTGCCTGTAAACCAGACAGCTGCTCCCCCCGATGTCACATGACCTGCTGGGAGCTCATTCACTGGGGTGCCACGGGGGTCAGTGCTGGAGAAAGGCCAGTTTCTAGGAGAATGATTAGAGACTCCAGAGGAAAGCCATGAGGACAGTCCGGGGCCCAGGCTACCCAGCCACAGATATGACGGGGTTATTAACATTAAACTTATTTTTAATCCCATTAATCTTGAGTTCTCCAATGACACAAAGCTTCTCACTTTGAATTGGGGCACCCACTGCTCCAGGAGGACAGGAGACCCCATCCAGGCCAAGGGGCTCTCTACTCAGCAGCGAGTTTTAAGTTAAATTACTTTTGGTCCTTTGCCAGGCTGGCTTGAAAGTCAGGCTTTGTTCAGAGAGGAAGAAAAGAAACATGCCCACATTCCCTAAGCTTCTCCCCACAGTCCTGGTGAAGGCCCAGCCCACATGTGGTCTATAATCCACACGTGGCAAGGAAGAAAGGCTGGTTTAATATAAGGGAAAGGTCTCTCTTCCAAGAAAGGGGCCACCCTTTGCCTGGTAAAAGGAGAAGAGCCAGACCCCTGCTTCTAGGAGCTATTGGAGACGTGGCCCTCAACCAGATTCCCCTGGGAGGTGAATGCTCACCAGTGGAAAGGGGCTGGGGAGAGAAGTCTCAAAATGGTCTTTTACCCCAGAAACTCTGCGTTCACCTGGAAGATGCTTTTAAAAATATATATATATATTTTATTTATTTATTTGACAGAGAGATCACAAGGAAGCAGAGAGGCAGGCGGAGAGAGGAGGAAGCAGGCTCCCGGCAGAGCAGAGAGCCCGATGCGGGGCTCGATCCCAGGACCCTGAGACCATGACCTGAGCCGAAGGCAGAGGCTTAACCCACTGAGCCATCCTGGCGCCCTGGAAGATGCCATTTTAAAGGAGGAAAGTGCCTTGAGTGGACAAGGTGAGTGTGTGTGAGTGTGTGAGTGAGTGTGTGTGAGTGTGTACACACACGGACACGCAGTTTGGGTCCTGCTGTGTTGTCTCGCTGTTGTGGTTTCCTACTGGGTGAAATGGAGGCTCCATGAGGTCATCTATAGAACAGAGGGGCTTCTCTTTATTGACCACGGTTTCCTGTGGTGTTAGGGTCCAGCCTACAATCCTAGGACTGCAGACTGGAACCCAACTGGATAAGCCTGGGGAAGAGGGCGCAAAATCCTGGCAAAGGAACTCCTGGGAAGACTAGTTTGATTAAAGATGGAAGCCTAGTGCCACCCAGTGACCACTGCCATGAATGCCCGGGCCCATGGAAACCCCCAGGCAGCAGCAGAGCCCCTAGGCCAAGGGGGACGGCTTGTCAGCCCCTAACCAGGGGCTGGGTGGAGAGTGCAGGGTGCCTCAGAAAACAGACGATTAGAGCCTACCACGATTTAACACTCGGACTCGGGACTGGAGTGACTCTGCATTGCTTTCCAGGCCTCGGGAGACCAGAGCCAACCGGCCCGGGGTTCAAATCCTGGCCCCACTGCTTACTAGGTGTGGTGGTTCCAAGAACAGTCCACAGATTCTCCCAAACACAAGGAAGAATATTTGAAAGAATATAAAGGGAGGTTGAGTTTGATTCCCCACCCCTTGAGGGAAGGCTGCACTCAGTGACTTCCTTCTAATGAACAAAATGGGGCAGGACTGAGTCCCAGAAGTCTCAGGACTCAGTTGCAAGAGGCATATGGCTGTCCCTTGCTCTCCCACTCTCCTGGACGGCCTTCGGGGAAAACCAGCTGCTATGTCTTGAGGCCATCCAAGCAGTCCTACAGAGAGATCCAGGTGGCGGGGGACTGAGGCCTCCTGGCCATACCCACGTGAGTGAGGCACACCTTGGGCGCAGATCATCCCAGCCCAGTCAGACCTTCAGAGGACAGTGACCTTGGCCACCATCTCAACTGTGATCTCAGTAGGCACGCTGTACCAGAACTTGGTACTATTAATTCATTACGGTTTGCTCTATTAAGCTACCGAGTTTGGGGGTAATTCGTTACATGGCAATAAACAGCTAACACAACACATGTGGGACCCTGAGGGAGTTACTGCATGTGCCTTTCTGGGCCTCAATCTCCCCATCTATAAAATGAGGGTGTTACCTATTAGAGACCATTCTCCATGGCCTCTCAGGTTTCTAAGTGTCCTGTGAGCAAAGGTACTGGGTTTTCGAAAGTACCTATATATCAAACAGGCTGAGAAGCTAGACTATTTCTCCCTCTAGAGCGAGGGGTGGGCAGGTTTTCCGCCCATTATAAAAAATTCAGGCCCCACGGGGCACCTGGGTGGCTCAGTGGGTTAAAGCCTCTGCCTTCGGTTCAGGTCATGATCCCAGGGTCCTGGGATAGAGTCCCACATCAGGCTCTCTGCTCAGCAGGGAGCCTTCTTCCCTTCCTCTCTCTCTCTCTGCCTCTCTGCCTACTTGTGATCTCTGTCAAATAAATAAATAAATCTTTAAAAAAAAAAAAAAATCAGGCCCTGGGAGCACCTGGCTCACTTGGCTAAGCATCGGACTTCGTCTCAGGTCATGATCTCAGGGTCTTGGATGGAGCCCCCCATCTGGCTCCCTGCTTGGCAAGAAGTCTGCTTGTCCCTCTGCCTCTCCTCTTGCTCGTGCTCACGCTCTCTCTCAAATAAATAAAACCTTTAAGGAATAAAAGATTTCAGTCCCCTGAGCTCAAAGCTCTTCTGTAATACAACCCACTATGTGGGTAGGTTTTCCCTGGCCCTCTTCCTGTCACCCTGTAAGAATGGGGGCTTGGGCACCAGGTCACAGAAAGGAGAACATTCCAGCTACCTTCACTGCTCTGAGTAATCAACTCCATCGACTGACCCAGGAGCCTCACGTCTTCTGGCAGCACTCATGAGACTGTGGCAGGCTCACCTGTCATCTTGCAAGGAAGGAAACAACCCAGGCCCTCCCCTGTCCTTGGCATAACCCATTTCTCGGCGGGGGGGGGGGGG
>ML100532.1:0-18355 GCA_003697995.1 Taxidea taxus jeffersonii | reverse complement strand
GGGGGGGGGGGGGTGTTCTGCGGACCCCAGGAACTGACCCAGGGAGAGCCTTCGGTATGGTTCCCGGCACACCGCGAAAGGGCTAGACCACAGCCAGCTGCTGTTCCGGCCACGCTTGTAAAACCCTACCTCGTCTACTATTGTCAGAGAGGTCATCCTCATCCTCCTCGTTCTCCCTTCTTAAGATGATCTCCAGCGTGCTGGTGTTGCTATCATACACCACACAGTGTCTCACGCACTCCAGATCCACGGACTCCGGGATAAGATACTCATTCGCCCTCTAAAGAAACCAGAGGAGAGGCCTGTTGGCGGGTGGGTTCAGCTGGGCACATGCTCCCCGCACTGCAGCCCTGCGTGCATCTGGAGGGAGGACTGTGCTCCTTCTCCCACGACTACACACACGAGCCTAGAAGCACCGAGAAGGGACTGGAGAGTACACTGGACACCGAGCACCTTCCACACCCATGTGGCTATAAATAGGATCAGAGGGAGGAAAGGGCAAGCAGGAGCCAGGACATGGTGAGCAGCCGGGAGAGGCTGAGTTGCCAGGAAGGTGGGCCACGGGGGCAGGAACAATGCCCAGGACCCCAAAGGGTGTCCCAGAGCTCAAGGAGGCCTGGCTGGGTGGCAGCTGAAGGTTAGTCTTCACACGTTTGCATGCTTCCCAAAGGGCCCCCGCCACTCAGGGGGCGCTGGGCCTGACTCTGTCCCTTGCACCCTTGTCTGGCTGACAAAGACGGCCCCACAGAGGACCTGCAGGTGGGACAGGGCGAGCTTCTATCGATTCTACAAGGTAGTCAAGCAAGGCCCACGGAAGGACAGACCAGACGGTTCTCTGGGACTGAGAGGGCCGGAGTCCCGTGTGTCTGGAGGAAGGAGAGAGCAGGTGCTCAGGTGGAGCAGGGTCTGCACGGAGGTTCCTGGGTGCAGAGCAGAACGTGAGCAAAGGGGAAGGGAGTGGAGCGGGGAGCAGGTGGGAGGGCAGGACGGATGTGGCTGGACATTCACTTGTCCGCTCAACAAGCATACGCTGAAGGTCCGCTCTACACGGATGCCGTGTGGGGTTCTGGAATACACAGGTTCAAGGCGGCATAGGAAACACCCAAGTTGGCCCAGAGGACTCAGGCCATGGCAGGGTGGGAGGGATTGGAGCTGGGGCTGCAAGGGCGAGGGGAAATCTGCCAGATGGACACGGGTGGGGAGAACGTTCCAGGCGGAAGGAACTTCCAGTCGCTCATGTTAGTCGACAAACGTGCAGGGAACATCCCAGATGCCAAGGACCAGATAGAGCCTCCGGGACAGAGATGAGCAAGGCACTGCATCCCACATCCCTGTGCTCCCGGCGAGAGGCCTGGAGGTCTGAGAGAGCAGCGTGCTTGGGGGCTGCACGTACTCTGGGTCCTAGACGGTTGGTGGGGGCGCCTGGGTGGCTCAGTCGGTTAAGCACCTGCCCCTGGCTCAGGTCATGATCCTGGAGTCTCCTGCTACTGCCCTCTCTCTCTCTCTTTATAAACACTTAAATAAGTGCATATCAGTTGTAGGATATATTTCAATTTCAGAAATGTTCAAATATGGGGGGAGGAGATATTTGCATTTAGAACCAAGGAAACGCAGTCGGGCAATGCTCCGGCGGTGTGGGTGAGAGCAGGAATATGCACGGGGAGTGTGGGAGACGGAGGCGTTTCCCCCCAGCTGAGGGCTGCATCCTGCTGGGGCCACGCTGGGGCTGCTGGCAGGAAAGTTGGGGAGGGGAGCCAAAAGGCGTCAGCCCAACTGAGCCCCAGAGAAGGTCTCTTCCAGAGCTGCCAGAATCAAAGGGGTATGCAGGTCTGAGAGCAGAACCAGAAACCAAGGGCCACGGTGTGGCTCTGCACAGGCTGCAGAAAGCAGAGAAAGTTCTGAAATGCGGGTTAAGGGCTAAAGGCTGACTCCAGACAGTTGAAACCACCCACTGGGAGGGGGTAGGGTGGGGCAGCAGGTAATGATGGTGCAGGGAGCCCTGGGTGGGGAGAGGGGGGGTGTTAGGCAGCAAGCTTATCCTGCAGTCAAGGGCTCTACCACTGAGCTATACCCCCCAAGCAGCGAGCTGACCCTGGAAAAATGCCTGAGCCAGGGCCCGGGCTCCCCGTCAAGCTGCCCCAGAGATTCATCCCAGCACCCGCGGTGGGAAGGGCCGGGGTCAGTGTTGCCAGAGTAAACTTGAAAAGCAAAACTGACAGGACAGCTGATTGCGGTTGGACAGTTGAAGCTGGAAGCCTGAGGGAGGTCTCCAAGCAGGAAGGTACACTGACAGATCGGAAGGAGACCAAGGACGAACCAGTGACTTTCTTCAGGCAGCGCCAGGAGAAAAGGAAGCTGAATCAAGGACACAGAGGGGAAACCAGGGAAGACAGATGGACCTTGGGAGAAGGAAGCGGAGAATGTGGTCAGGACAGAGGACAGAGATGGATCCTAAGCCGAGGCTGCCAGGCTTGGTGATGACCGTAGAGAGAAGATACCCCATGGGGGTGGAGAAAGGGGGCTCACTGCAGGAGGGGGGTGCACCGTGACTGTGTGCAGGGCTCAGTCTTTCTAAAAAGGTGGAATAAGGGGCCTCTGGGTGGCTCAGTCGGTTAAGCATCTGCTTTGGGCTCAGGTCCTGATCCCAGGGTCCTGGGATCTCCTGGTCTGGCTCCTTGCTCAGCGGGGAGTCTGCTTCTCCCTTTCCCTCTGTCCCACCCCTGCTTGTGCAATCTTGTGCATATGTGCGCACTCTCAAGTAAATAATATTTTTTTAAAGATTTATTTATTTCACAGAGATCACAAGTAGTCAGAGAGGCAGGCAGAGAGAAGGGGGGAAAGTAGGCTCCCTGCTAAGCAGGGAGCCCGATGTGAGGCTCAATCCCAGGACCCTGAGATCATGACCTGAGCCGAAGGCAGAGGCTTCAACCCACTGAGCCACCCAGGCGCCCCAATCATATATTTTTTTAAAGGTGGAATGGGGGAGGGGCAGGGAAATCGGGAAGGGAAGGGAAGGGAAGTGACTTCTATCTTTGGATTATAATTTTTAAAGTTTACTTATATAAATCTCTCCACCCAGCATGGGGCTCCAACCTGCAACCCCGAGATCAAGAGTTGTTTGCCCTTCGGTCTGAGCCAGTCTGGGTTATAGTAATTACCTTGATGCTTTCGTACTATCTGTTCTGTAAGGAGGACAGAACACAATGAGCCAGAGGCATCTTGTATTCTGTTGTAGCCCCCAAGGTCTGGAACAGTGCTGGCCCATCGAGGAATTAGATCAACATTTACTCAGGGAAGCTGCTGGCCATGATGGGGGTGTCAGGGACACCTCAGGGAGCATGGGAGGGGCGTGGGAGACCAGCATCCCACCCAGGGGTGGTCCTGCCTCTGCTGCCCACAGTGTCCCCCACCATGCTGCCTCCCAGATCTGGGATAAAATCCCCCATTACCCCCCACCTTCCCATCAGATAGCCAGCCTGCCCCGCATCCTGGCTCTGCCACTCTACCTTCTTCACTCGACGGGCTGTGATCACGTGGCTTTCGTCATACTCCCGTTTGGAACGCACGTCTGGAAAGGAGAAGTACTTAACGGCCATATTTGCAAATAACCAACCTACACAGAATACTTGCACCATCCCCGACAGACATTCGTTTGGCAGTTAGGGGACAGTAACTGTGCATATAAAACGCAAGGCACGCGACTCCATGGCTGAAGCATGCACCTCCTGTTTCTGCTCAGGTTGTGACATCAGGGTTGTGAGATGAGCCTGCGGCAAGCTCCACGCTCAACAGGAAGTCTGCTTGGGATTCTCTTTCCCTCTCCCTCTGCCCCTCCTCCCCCCACCCCCCAGCCCCTGCCGCAAGTGCATGCTCTCTCTCAAATAAATCTTCAAAAAATAAGAAAAAATAAAATAAAACTTGAGGCATGTTATTCCACTATTCTAGGTTACCCACAGGACGACCCGCAGGATGCCTCTGCCCTATCATACCCATACCTACACATCCACTTAAGGGCAGTCAAATTTGTATCTTTGATTTAAGGGAAGTTTTCTCTGAGGTCCAGAAAAGTGGGGAGGGGGGGAATCAAAGCCAGAGTGAGCTCATGCCCCCTGGAATTTTAGATCCAAATTTAGACTCTAAAACCTAAGAACTGAGGTCCTAATGTTCCTGCTAGGGCAGAAGGTAGGACTGATGTCCTCAACATTTGGGAGGGATGTAGAACAGGGACAGAGCCTTATCCATAAATCCTAAAAAGGGAGGTTATCCAAAACATCGTTTTGTTTAAAATTTTTAATTTCTACACCCAGCATGAGGCTCAACCTCACAACCCGGAGATAAAGAGTCACATGCTCCACTGACTGAGCCAGCCAGGGGCCCCGAAACATCATTCTTAAATTCAACAAGAGAACAACCAACCTGATTTAAAAATGGGCAAGGGGTGCCTGGGTGGCTCAGTTGGTTGGGCGTCTGCCTTTGGCTCAGGTCATGATCCTGGAGTCCCAGGATCAAGTCCCGCCTCAGGCTCCCTGCTCATTGGGGTATCTGCTTCTCCCTCTGCCCTTTACCCCACGCTCCCTGCCACTGTCTCTCTCCCTAATAAAAATGGGCAAAAGATTTGGACAGACACAGCACACTACGGAAGATACGCAGGTGGCAAACAAGCCTCAGAAAATACACTCCACGTCTATCCTCAAAGAAATGCAAATTTAGGGGTGCCTGAGTGCCTCAGTGGGTTAAAGCCTCTGCCTTCGGCTCAGGTCGTGATCCCAGGGTCTTCTACCTCCCTCTCTGCCTGACTCTCTGCCTACTTGCGATCTCTGTCAAGTAAATGAATAAAATCTTTTTTTTTTAAAGATTTTATTTATTTATTTATTTGTTAGAGAGAGAGAGCGAGCACAGGCAGACAGAGAGGCAGGTAGAGGTAGAGGGAGAAGCAGGCTCCCTGCCAAGCAAGGAGCCCGATGTGGGACTCGATCCCAGGACGCTGGGATCATGACCTGAGCCAAAGGCAGCTGCTTAACCAACTGAGCCACCCAGGCATCCCTAAATGAATAAAATCTTAAAAAAAAGAAAAAATGCAAATTTAAACAACAAATAAAGAGACCCCTACACGTCTCTTGAACGTCAAAATTCCAAAACGCGGTCACCAACAAATGCTGGTGAGGATGTGGAGCAACAGGAATTCTCATCCACTGCTAGTGAGAATGCAGAACGGTAGTCACTATGGAAGACCATTGGGCAGTTTTGTTTTGTTTTTTTTTTCAAGATTTTATTTATTTGACAGACAGATCACAAGTAGGCAGAGAGAGAGGAGGAAGCAGGCTCCCCGCTGAGCAGAGAGCCCGATGCAGGGCTCGATCCCAGGACCCTGAGATCCCAGGACCCTGAGATCATGACTGGAGCAGAGGCTTTAACCCACTGAGCCACCCAGGCACCCCGATTGGGCAGTTTCTAGCAAAACTTAACAAACTCTTATCAGCAATTAAGGTCCTTGGTGTTTACCCACATTAGTTGAAAATCTATGACCACAATTGTTTAGAGCAGCTTTTTCCGTAACGGTCAAATGTTGAAAGCAAGGAAAGAGGTCCTTAAATAACTGAATGGAGAAACCGTGGTACATCCAGACAATGGGATAGTGCTGACCACACGCACACGCATGCATGCGCACACACAGAGCGATCAAGCCAGGAAAAGCCATGGAGGAGAGTCAAGTGCATACGTAAGTGAAAGAAGCCAGAAGCCAGTTTCAGGCGACCTGCTGCAGGGTTCCAGCTCTAAGGCATTCCTGAAAACACAAAGCCCTACAGACAGGGAAAAGATTGGTGGTTGCCAGAGGTTGGGGTGGGGAGTGGGGGAGGGAGGAACACGCTGAGCACTCAGGGGTTTTAGGGCAGTGAAACTATTCTGTAGGATCTGGTCATGATGAACACACGTCACCATCAATGTGTCAAAACCCAGAGAATGCACGACACTAACCTGACTGGAAACTCGGGGCCTTAGTGATAACAAGGGCCCGGTGTAGTTTCCTCCACTGTAACAAACAGCACTCCGGCAGGGGCTGAGGATAGTCAGAGAGGCCGCGCTGACGTGGGTGGGCAGAGGTACTTAGGAAATCTCTGTACTTTCTGCTCAATTTTGCTGTGAACCTGAAACTGCTCCCCAAAATAGTCTCTTTCTTTAAAAAAAAAAAAAAAAAAAGGACGTAAAAAAGCACTAACCAAAAAAATATGGGCAGACCTAATCCTAATAAAATTAAGAAAGACTTGTATCCAGAGTTTTTCAATGGATGGAAAAAAAAACAGTAACAAAAACTTCAGACATCTCAAGATACCTTTAAGACATCTTTAGACACAGCTTAAGGCCACAGCCCGAGGCTGGCTCAGCTCCCCTGACAGTGCTGGTCTGAAAAAAACTCAAGGCTACCCAAAGAACTTTGTCCCAGCCAACACCCAAAGACAGGGCCCCTGCCTCCCAGTATCCCGGGAAGCGTAGGAGCTTAACTTTAATAAATGCCACTTAGCCAACCCAGAGGGGTCTCAAAGGAACCACATCCCCTCCCCTTCTTGTAACTGTTCACTCCCCCAGTCCCTTGAGCCCCACTCCCTCCCCCCCAACTTCTTCACTCCCCCTTAACTAAGCCAGTCACCTCTGCACAAACTGGAGCAGACTTGGTTCACGCTGGACTCTTTCCTATTGAAAGTACATTCCTGACTAAAATCTGTCCTTACCAATTTCTATTTATTTTTTATTTAAAATCAATCAACATAGTGTATTATTAGTTTCAGAGATGGAGTTTAGGGACTCATCAGTTGCACAGAACGCTCAGTCCTCAATCCATCCCGTGCCCTCCTTAATGCCCATCCCCCAGTTACCCCCCCCATGCCCCCCACCCCCCGCCAGCAGCCCTCAGTTTGTTTCTTAGAGTTAAGAGTCTCCTGGTTTGTCTCCCTCTCTGATTTCATCTTCTTTTTCCCTCCCTTCCCCTATGTTCATCTGTTTGGTTTCTTAAATTCCACATGAGTGAAATCACAGATTTGTCTTTCTCTGACTGCTTTATTCCGATTAGCTTAATGCCCTCTGGTTCCATCCACATTGTTGCCAATGGCAAGATTCCATTCTTTCGGATGGCTGAGTCATAGGCCACCATATATGCATATGCACACATGCACACGTGCACACACACACCTACATGCACGCGACTTTATCCGCTCATCTGTCAATGGACAACTGGGCTCTTTCCATAGTTTGGTTATTGCGGACATCGGCTGCTGTAAACACTGGGGTGTATGCGCCCCTTCAAATGACTATGTTTGTATCCTTCGTGTAAACACCGTCTTTACCACTTTAACCACGGCCTGCCTTTGTTTACCCTTGATGTAGCAACGAAAATGAACCAACCACTTGTAGCTACATACAACAGTAGGGGTGAATCTTAATATAACCTTGAGCAAAAGAAGCCAGATATATGGTCTGGATGATTTAAAAACAAGCAAAACCGAGCAGACTATATCATAAGCTCATTTCATCCATTCATTTAAATGTGAGAATCAGAAATTGTGGTAAGGGGCGCCTGGGTGGTTCAGTGGGTTAAAGCCTCTGCCTTCGGCTCAGGTCATGATCTCAGGGTCCTGGGATCGAGCCCCACATCGGGCTCTTTGCTCTGCGGGGAGCCTGCTTCCTCCTCTCTCTGCCTGCCTCGCTGCCTGCTTGTGATCTCTGTCAAATAAATAAATAAAATCTTAAAAAAAGAAATTGTGGTAAGCCAAATCTAACAATGTTCGCAAAATACATGATGATCAAAATACATTATGATCTACATAACACACTATGTCATACTAGGAAAGCACACGGAAATATTAAAGGAGAAAAACTGTATGTTCCTTTCCACAGACGCTGTTAAAATCAGAAACGGAGACCAGCCTTGCAAATTCCCTGAGTGGGCAAAACCAGGTCATACAAACAAGGCTTAATTCAGTTTATTTTACAAGGCTAACTTGACCTGGATTGTTTCTTATGTCTCTGGAAAGAACAAGCAAGCTTTGAACGGTTTCTCAAGGTCGGGAAGAGGGAATCACTGAAAACTGTAATATTGTGACAAATCCCTGAAAAATAAATCCTCACAGCTTTCTCACTGAAGCTTGATCACAAATATATCCCTAAGCCTCAACCCACAGCCTGGGCTGAATGGTTCCCATTTGCAAACTGTCTTTTTGGTGTGTATACAATTATTATTATTATTATTATTATTTTACTAACTACTATTTTAATGATTCATTGGTTTTGCTTTCACTGTTTTGAACCTCCTTTAGCACATCGAAAATTTCAATTCACAACATGAAAAGAAATGTCCTTAGTAAGTTAGATATATACAAGAACTTCTTAACCCGATGGGAAGAACTACTGAGTGGCGACACCAAACATCACAGTGATGGTAAAGGGAGAAACAAGACACAACCCATGGTCACTGTGTCTCTAACACCACACTGGGAAGCACAGGGCACAGCAATGCAGTGAGATAAGGAAATAACTGTGAGAACCAAAAAGAACTGGAACCGTCATTATATGCTGATAAATAGGATTGTCCATACAGAAAATCCAACAGAGCCACAAACAATTAGGATTAATAAGAGAACATCAAGATGGCTAGATACATCGGGATGCCTGGGTGGCTCAGTTGGTTGAGCGGCTGCCTTCGGCTCGGGTCATGATCCCAGCGTCCTGGGATAGAGTCCCACATCGGGCTCCTTGCTTGGCAGGGAGCCTGCTTCTCCCTCTGCCTCTGCCTGCCTCTCTGTCTGCCTGTGCTCTCTCTCTCTAACAAATAAATAAAATCTTAAAAAAAAAAAAAATGGCTAAATACATAGGGCACCTGGGTAGCTCACTGGGTTAAGCATCTGCCTTCGGCTTGGGTCATGATCCTAGGGTCCTGGGATCGAGTTCCACATCGGGTTACCTGCTCAGCGAGGAGCCTGCTTCTCCCTCTTCTTCTACCATTCCCCCTGCTTCTGCTCTCTCTCTGACAAATAAATATTAAAAAAAAAAAAAAGAAAGATCCCTATAGTTGGAGATCCAAGAGGCTTTCTGCCTGGGTTTGTATCTGTCACCCATGGTGACCAGGAGCAGTGAGGAAAGGGGATGTCTGCTCTCTGCAGAGGCCAGTAGCACGCCCTCTTCCTGCAAACCAAAACAGCAGGAGCATTCTGGGAGCACAGGTGGCTGTTGGAAATAGGTTTTCTCCTTCTTTCCAGTTTTTTCTTCCTATTGAATATAATAGGTTTCTAGAAGGCAAGGAGAAGCCCTAGGTACCATTAACACACCCTCAATGTGAAAAGTTAAATTTTTATCCACTAGAGATATGATTCTTTAAAAGGATTTTATTTATTTATGTGAGAGAGAGTGAAAGCCAGAGAGATCACAGAGGAAGAGCAAGAAGCAGACTCCCTCCCAGTTGGGGAGCCCGACATGGGGCTCTATCCCAGGACCCCTGGATTATGACCTGAGCCAAAGGCAGACCCTTAACTGGCTGAGCCACGCAAGCACCTCTGGAAATGTGATTCGGATTACTTCCCCCTTTGTAGTGATCTTTTCTTAAAACAAAACAAAACAAAAAATGCCCATGGTTTAAAAAGATCATAAAGGACAAAACGACACATAGTGAGAAAGACCCCAGTCCCAGTACCCCTTCCCAGAAACAACTATGGTTTTGTTTTAAAAACTTTATTTGACAGACAGAACACAAGCTGGGGAAGGGACAGGAGAAGCAGGCTCCCCATGAGCAGGGAACCAGACATGGGACTCGATCCCATGACCCTGGGATCACGACCTGAGCCAAAGGCAGATGCCGAACTGACTGAGCCACCCAGGCGCCCCACAAACTCTTACCAATTTTTGCTTAACCTTCCAGAAACAGTCTTTGTTTGGGATATTTATATCTAAGATACTAGGCGTGCGTGTAAATTGGCAAGCCACCCCTTAGGTCCGGCAACTGCAGGGCCTGGGTAAGCGGGGGGGTGGGGTGGGGTGGGGTGGGGGGCAGGAATAGCCTTTTATTATGGCTTCTACGTAGACAGTAGGGAAGCCTGGTGGCACGGGCTGCAGGCATTGCCTGGGCCTGCACCCTTCTAGAGAGGGTCCTGTATCTAAGCCTGTAGGTATAGATTTTAGTAACTAAAATAAATGCCTGCATATACACTAAAAAAAAAGAAAAAAGAAAAGGGTGCCTGGTGGCTCATTCAGTTGAGCAGCTGATTCTTAATTTCAGCTCAGGTCCTGGTCTCAGGGTCCTGGGACTGAGCCCCTTGTCTGGCTGTGCTCAGTGGGGAGTCTGCTTGTCCCTCTCTGCCCTTAACCCCCTCCCCCTGACTTGCTTCAGCTCTCTCTCCCTAAAATAAATAAATCTTAAAAGTAGAAAGATTGTAAGCTAGTGAGTGCCAAAAGGTGACAACAAAACGGAAGACAGTAAGAAGCAAGATACCTGCATTAACAAAAGAAAAAAAAAGCAAAAAGATGAAAACGCTGAAACATGAATCAAGAGAAAAAAGCAGCGAGCCTGTTCAGGAGGGGCCTGTCCTCTCAGCACCCCCAACACACACACACACCCTGGTTGGGACAGGACCACCTCCTCCCTTGGAGTTTCCTCTTCCTGAGAAGCTAACTCCCAAAATGCCTCCTTCCTGAAAAGATCCTAAAAAGGAAAAGTCCAACATGCGGAACGAGTCTAAAGGAAAGGTGCCTGGGTGGCCCAGTGGTGTGAACGTCTGCCTTCCGCTCAGGTCACGATCCCAGGGTTCTGGGATTGAGCCCTGCATCAGCCAGAAGTCTGCTTCTCCTCTCTCCCTGTCTCTGTCAAATAAATAAGGGAAGTACAAGTGCCCAGGATCTCTTCCCACCATCTCCACTGCTGCTAAACAAAAACTCAAAACCAGTGAAAAGGCCAAAAATCACTCCAGACAGGGAAGAAAACAGAATGCTCTTTCTTATGGGAAGGAAAAGGATTACAGCAAATCACCATCCAGTCATGGTAAAGGTTACTTCAATCATCATTGGTTAATAGAAGGCTTCCTGGAAGGAACAGCTGATGGATGATACAGTAGCATCTGTCCAGCTGCCACTGGTCATTTTGTCTACCCCATACCTACCCTCCTGTTTCACTGTTGGCCCATTCTCATTCCTTGTTCAGCTCCATTGAAACTGGCATACTTAGCAGCAAATCACTGGGAGAATTTGCCTGCTTGATATGTCAGCACTTACATTTTTTGTTAAGAGATAAGGCATTTCATGGGCCGCCTGGGTGGCTCAGTGGGTTAAAACCTCTGCCTTCAGCTCAGGTCATGATCTCGTGGTCCTGGGATCGAGCCCTGCATCAGGCTCTCTGCTCAGCGGGGAGCCTGCTTCCCCCTCTCTCTCTGTCTGCCTCTCTGCCTGCTTGTAATCTCTGTCAAATAAATGTTTTTTAAAAATTAAAAAAAAATAAAACATCTTCCCATTTAGACTTGGGGGAAACCTCAAAAACTTCAAGAAAAAGCAAGCTGCAGAATAATTGTACACGATGGTACAATGTGTGTACAAGTTTAAGCCTCACATTTTGGGATGCCTGCATATATAGTAAAAATGTAAGAAATACAGAAGCTGTCATCTATGGGGGAGGAGAAGCAATGGGATTGGGATGGGGGGTACAAAAGAGGGGTACACATCTTATTGGGCACTTACCCAATAAGCAGAGATAGTTGGGTTCGGTCAGTCGGGATAGTTTTGTGACCTGATTCAGGATGTTGTAAAGCTCTGTTGGTTCACACAAGGCCAATCCAGCCATCCTATTGGGAAGAATCAATAATGTACAAACTTAGTGTCGCTTTTTATTTTATTGTTAAAGATTTTATTTATTTCACAGAGAGAGAGAGATCACAAGTAGGCAGGGAGGCAGGCAGAGGGGGAGGGGGGAAGCAGGCTCCCCGCTGAGCAGAGAGCCCGATGCAGGGCTCAATCCCAGGACCCTGAGATCATGACCCGAGCTGAAGGAAGAGGCTTTAACCCACTGAGCCACCCAGGCGTCCCCAGCCTCATGAAGTTTACAGCCTAGCATGGAATACAGACACCGCACCAAAAATCCACATCGTACGTGGGAACCGGGCTACCGAAGCAGCAGCCATTGTCGGATGCGCTAACAGGAGGGCCTCGTCTAGTTGAGGCTGTAGGTCACCTCCCAGACAGCCCTCTCCAGCTGAGCCTCCTGAATCCGGAGGCTATGCCAAGACTCAGCTGGGCAGAGAAGGGAGAGAGGGTGAAGAAAGCAAGAACATTCAGTACTCGGGAGAGTCTAAAGGAGGCTGGTGCGGTGACGACCGCAGGGCGAGAGTGATGAGCAAAGACCCTGGGGCACGGCCTTGCAGGCTTGGGATAAGGATGGCGGCAGGCAAGTTTGGGTGGGAAAAATCGCTGATGCGAATTGATAGAACTGCCCAGCCAGCCCGGGCTCTGGCTCCTGACCACAGGGCTGCCCTTCCTTGCAATCCTGGTTCCCGAGCACATCGGCCTCTGGTGCCCCAAGACACGGAGTGGGAAGGGCTGGGCCATGCAGCCACTTCCTACAAGGAGGCTACCTTTTAGCAGGGGTGGGGAGCTACAGAGAGCTGCCTAGTGGGGCAGTAGGGGGCGGGGGCAGGCATGTGGGACAGAAGGTGAGTAGAGGGTTAATCTTGCTCAAAACAGTTAGGGTTACCTACCTCCGAGGCTGAGAAAAGGAAAAGACAGATATTGGAGGCGGGGGTACATGTGAATGGGCATCTCAAATGGAACACAGAACAATGGCCAAAATAGAACTTTCCATTCACACGTGCCCCGAATCCCTCTTTTCCCCAGCCCCCCACACCTCACCGGTTAGCTTCAGTACTTAAATGTATTCCAACCCACCCTCTTCGCTCCAGCTCCAGGGCTAACATCCTAGACTAAGGTACTGTCCTCTCTTGGAGGAGGTCATACTTCCCAATTATACTTCCTGCTTCCAGTTTTCTCCCTACAATCTAATCTTTACGTGGCTGTCGGGGATGGGGGTCTAACTAGGAGTTTCCTGGTCTCCAACTCCCTTGCCACCATCTGACATTACTGCACTCATTGGTTTATCATCAATCTTCTCCTACTGAATTTGCGGATCATTAAGGACAGGGACCTTGTCCTCCTTGTTCACAGTATCCTCATTCAGTGCCCAGGATTTCTGGTGCACAGTAACACTCAATAAGCATGCACGGAATGAGTAAATTGTTAGTCACCATTCCTGCCTTCTTCACTGATGGGGCCATCTTGACTTGATGCCACACCCACCCATGCCACTGGCAGATTGTACCTAAGGACCTCCCTACTCCCACCCCAGTCAGATCCCAGATCCTCTGTCTCTGAAAAAAAGCCCAGGGCTCAGGGCATTTGGGAGGCGGTGGGTCGAGGAGAGAGGACAAGCTTTGGATCTAGTCCTACAGCTTCCATAAGCCAACCTAAATGCTGGCTCCTAACCTATCTTGTTCATAGCTCAGAGCCCATCCTCAAACTCCTACCTGCTTTCTCCCCACTGCAGCCTCCAACCCTTCATTCACTGGGGCGGTGGGGGCGGGGGGATAGTCTTCAGGCATCCAGGGGTAAAGCCAGCCCCAGGGACCAACACCTCCAGACTTCTCTCCTTCCCAAAGGAAGCATTCTTCCTGGTCAAGCAAGGACAGCCCTCACCTGCTGATAAAGGAGAACAGTTCCTAAATGGAACAGCACAGTCCTGAGAGAGGACGCAGCCCTGTGAGCTGAGATTGGGGCGCTGCTAGCCTGGGCAGGTGGAGGACGGAGTGCTCACCGCCCCCCTTTCAGCGCTACTCCAAACTCTACAAGGTTTCAGATGTTCCTGGCTCTGCCGTTTGCGTCCTAAGAATACTTGGACATTGAGCTTTTACACAGACCATTAAACTAACATTGACAAGTTTCTGCCAAAGGTATTTTCCCTAGTGAGCTCCATTAAGCCAATTTAATTCCTTGATTTCATATTTCACCGCTAACCAGTTTCGGCTTTTTTTTTTACTTTCAATTTTGTTTAGCCAAAATCAGTTTTCCTAAGCTCAAGTCTTTTTCTTGCGTGAATTTTACAATAAAGATTTGATGCCTTAGGGACACCTGGGTGGCTCAGTGGGTTAAGTGTCTGCCTTCAGCTCAGGTCATGATCTCAGGGTCATGCGATTAAATCCCAGGTCAGGCTCCTTGCTCAGCAGGGAGCCTGCTTTTCCCCTTGCTTGTGCACTCCCGCTCTCTCTGCCAAATAATCTTAAAAAAGAAAAGAGGGGGGAAAAAAAAGATTTGAATCCTTAGTCAGATTTTCATCCTAGCAGCATTGACCTGGTATGGTTTCTGCCACTGTTCTATATGTAGTGACTTTCCTGGTGACCTGTTCAAAACACTAGTGTCAAAATGGCAAGTTGAGGGACACCTGGGTAGCTCAGTTGGTTAAGCAGCTGCCTTTGGCTCAGGTCATGATCCCAGCATCCTGGATCGAGTCCCACATCGGGCTCCTTGCTCGGCAGGGAGCCTGCTTCTCCCTCTGCCTCTGCCTGCCACTCTGTCTGCCTGTGCTTGTTCGCTCTCTCTCTCTGACAAATAAATAAAATCTTTTTTTTAAAAATGGCAAGTTTTTTTAAAATCCATCTCCCTGCGGATTCTTTGAGCACAGATGGCACTCTAAGACTTCCAGGAGGGGTTCAGTGGGATGCTCCTTGCAGGTGACTGGGGCAGGCAGATGGGAAGGGTGGCCAGAGGGAGCACTTTGAGGATCTGGCATCATGGGGTCAGAGAGACGGACCTTCCTATGAACTGACCAGTCTGGGAAATCCACACAGGTTTTTGGGTGACAAGCAAAGCCGCAAACTATCGAGAGAGCCAGGGGCCAGCAGCAGCCTGGTCCTTGCATACTGGACTTCCACTGGTAGGAAGGTCCTTCAACCTCCCCTGCAGGGACCTGGCCTATCTCCAAACCAGGAGGTTCGTGTGTGGCTGTGAGCCCAGAGAGCTGTCTGGACACAGCTCCAGTGAGAACACTGTCTATATTTGGGGAACACAAGCCAACCGGAAAGGGAGGTTTCCTTAAGGGTCTTCATGGCTGGAGATGAAGCTGGAAACTGGCCAGACTCAGCCCTTCTTCCCTCCCTGGCCTTGACCAACACAGGAGGCCTTCCAATCTGACTGATGGCACGGCTGTCAGAGGCCAGGCCTCACACCAGGTCTCTCAAAGGACTTCCAGGACAGAGTCTGAGCTACTGCTCAGCCACAGGCAGTCTGGGTGGACACAACTGATGGCCATTTGCTTCCGGTGGAGAGGAAAGGCACAATGCTCCTGGAGAAGCCAGGCTGTAAGCTTTACTTTGGGCTTTGGGCTCAGGCTGAGCAGGGACCAGGGGACTGCGCAGACAGGAGTCAGGATCCAGGATCCAGAGAGAACCCCACTATGCCCTGGCTCTCCGTATGAAGCAGAGGCTGGGCCAAGATGGCCAAAGCTTAATACAGTGACAGACTTCAACACGCTCGCCTGTAAAGAGAGGTAGCTGACATGGGATTCTACTGGTAAGGCTGTAGGAAGGTTATGTCCAGATGACCGACACCAACTGTCCAGCATGGGCAGGAGCTTAGGAAACAGATAATCCTTTACTTCTACCCTAGCTGTCTCCTCCCAGCTTCGCCCAGCAGCCTCCGATAGCTACAAACCCCACAGGGAGCACCATTCGGAGACTCTTAGGCCAAGGAGCAGAGCAGGGGCTGGCCACATTTGTCAGTGGAGGGAGCTCTGGCTGCTGCCTGAGGGGCAGCCTCCCCCAGGATCTGGGATGGTCTCTCCTCGATCACAGCCAACACCTTCCTTGTGGCCTGAACCTTGGCAAAGCTAGAGGACATAGCTGCAGGCTAGAGCACCCCCGAGCTGTGGAGGTCAGAAGTGGTCTCAGTCTCAGTTCAGGGGAGCACCCGGTCCTATTGCTAGGGATCGCTAGTATCTCTGGATTTCAGAAGCAACAGGTTTGGGCCAGAGGCCCAGACCCAGGCGCCCCCATCCCTGTCCCCCGTCTTCTATCTTGCCTTTGCTTCCATGTCCCCAAACCTAGGCGCACTACACACCTGAGAGGGACCCCTGCAGTCCTGGGAGAGTGTGTCCATGCAGTTCACCTGGCAGGCACAAGGGCCGGTCAACTGTAATGCAGTCTCCCAAAGGCTGTGACCATGACATCTGGTCTCACCTCCTCCAACTTTGCCCTCAGCACTTGCTTCTCCTCTGCGCCTTGATCAGGCTTAGGCCGCACCCTCTGCTCCCCTGACACAGACCTTCAGCCCTGACCAGCCTCTGGACTTGGCTTTGCTCCAACCTCCCTGACCTCTGACCGATCTGGGAGACCAAAGGCTCTGGTCCTGACCCCGATCTGCTGCCATCAGCAACTCTCCGCTCTTGGGAGCTCCTCGCTGGTGCTTCCTGCTGCCTCTGCCCCTACTAGACCACCACCTCCCACTTATTCTGCTGGAATGTATCTCGGAAGTCAAATCCTTGGGCTTCCCGCAGGCACAAGCCACAGCGTGGCTATTTAAAGCGATTTATTCAAACACAGTTCCATTTCAAAATATCCTAGAGCACCTAGAGAAAAATAAAACTCCTGGGGTGCCTGGATGGCTCAGTGGGTTAAAGCCTCTGCCTTTGGCTCGGGTCATGATCCCAGGGTCCTGGGATCGAGCCCCGCATCGGGCTGTCTGCTTAGCGGGGAGCCTGCTTCTCTTCCTCTCTCTCTGCCTGCCTCTCTGCCTACTCGTGATCTCTGTCTGCCAAATAAATAAAAATCTTTATTAAAAAAAAAAGAAAAAGAAAACTCCTGTGCAAGGTGGAATTACCACCTGACTTTTCACTAACTCCAAGGATCTGAAAGAAGAGGTTTAAAATATCACTCTTCTGCAAAGAAGACATCCAGATGGCCAACAGACCCATGAAAAAGTGCTCCACATCACTCGGCATCATGGAAATGCAGATCAAAACCACAGTGAGATACTACCTCACACCAGTCAGAATGGCTAAAGTTAACCAGTCAGGAAATGACAGATGTTGGTGAGGATGCGGGGAAAGGGGAACCCTCCCACGCTGTTGGTGGGAAAGCAAGCTGGTGCAGCCACTCTGGAAAACAGCATGGAGGGTCCTCAAAAAGTTGAAAATAGAGCTACTCTACAACCCAGAAATCACACTACTGGGTATTTAAAGATACAAATGTAGGGACGCCTGGGTGGCTCAGTTGGTTAAGCGGCTGCCTTCGGCTCAGGTCATGATCCCAGCGTCCTGGGATCGAGTCCCACATCGGGCTCCTTGCTTGGCAAGGAGCCTGCTTCTCCCTCTGCCTCTGCCTGCCACTCTGTCTGCCTGTGCTCGCTAGCTCTCTCTCCCTCTCTGACAAATAAAAAAAATAAAAAAAATAATTAAAGATACAAATGTAGCGATCCGAAGGGGCACGTGCACCGGAATATTTATAGCAGCAATGTCCACGATAGCCAAACTATGGAAAGAACCTAGATGTCCATCCACAGATGAATGGATAAAGAAGATGTGGTGTATATCTACAATGGAATACTATGCAGCCATCAAAAGAAATGAAATGTTGCCATTTGCAACGACATGGAGGGAACTAGAGGATATTATGCTGAGAGAATTAAGTCAATCAGAGAAAGACAACTATCATATGATCTCCCTGATATGAAGAATTTGAGAGGCAGAGTGGAGGGTTTGGGGAATAGGGAAGGAAAAAATGAAACAAGATGGGATCGGGAGGGAGACAAACCATAAGAGACTCAATCTTACAAAACAAACTGAGGGTTGCTGGGGGTAGGGGGTTCGGGAGAGGGTGGTGGGGTTATGGACACTGGGGAGGGTATGTGCTCTGGTGAGTGCTGTGAAGTGTGTAAACCTGATGATTCACAGACCTGTACCCCTGGGGCTAATAATACATTATATGTTAATAAAAATAATTAAAAAATAAAAAACATCACTTGAGGTTCGATTTTAGAGTTGAAGATAAGGTAGGTTAGCATATACCGGCATCGCAGCAAGAACAGGATAGTCCGTAACCATGGTCCAAGCTCACAGTAAGGCACTAAACGGTCAGCGGATGCAGGGTGTACGGCCTGTGTATGTGCGGAGCAGGGCGAAGAGGGCATTGGTGTACTTGCACACTGTGTACAAAAATGTATCAGAACAGGCCAAAAATGAAACTGTGGGGATAGGAATCAGGAAGTAGCAGTCCTGGGGGACTGCTGGAAAGGAGCATGAAGAACTTTCTGGAACAATGAAAATGTTCTACAGATTGTTTTGGGGGGG
>ML100531.1:90501-160291 GCA_003697995.1 Taxidea taxus jeffersonii | reverse complement strand
AGTACTAGAAGTCCTAGCCTCAGCAATCAGAAAACAAAAAGAAATTACAGGCATCCACATCGGCAAAGAAGAAGTCAAACTATCATTCTTTGCAGATGATATGATACTCTATGTGGAAAACCTAAAAGGCTCCACTCTAAAACTGCCAGACCTTGTACAGGAATTCAGAAACGTGTCAGGATATAAAATCAATGCACAGAAATCAGTTGCATTTCTTTACACCAACAACAAGACAGAAGAAAGAGAAATTAAGGAGTCAATCCCATTTACAATTACACCCAAAACCATAAGATACCTAGGAATAAACCTAACCAAAGAGGCAAAGAATCTATACTCAGAAAACTATAAAGTACTCATGAAAGACATTGAGAAAGACACAAAGAAATGGAAAAATTTTCCATATTCATGGATTGGAAGAATAAACATTGTGAAAATGTCTATGCTACCTAAAGCTATCTACACATTTAATGCAATGCCTATCAAAATCCCATCCAATTTTTTCAAAGAAATGGAACAAATAATTCTAAAATTTATATGGAACCAGAAAAGACCTTGAATAGCCAGAGGAATATTGAAAAAGAAAGCCAAAGTTGGTGGCATCACAATTCCAGACTTCAAGCTGTATTACAAAGCTGTCATCATCAAGACAGTATGGTACTGGCACTAAAACAGACACATAGATCAATGGAACAGAATAGAGAGCCCAGAAATAGACCCTCAACTCTATTGTTAACTAGTCTTTGAGAAAGCAGGAAAGAATAGCCAATGGAAAAAAGATAGCCTCCTCAAAAAATGGTGTTGGGAAAATTGGACAGCAACATGCAGAAAAATGAAATTGAACCATTTTCTACACCACACACAAAAATAGACTCAAAATGGATGAAGGACCTCAACGTGAGAAAGGAATCCATCAAAATCCTTGAGGAGAAGACAGGCAGCAACGTCTTCGACCTCTGCCCCAGCAACTTCTTCCTAGGATCAATGCCAAAGGCAAGGGAAGCAAGGGGAGAAATGAACTATTGGGACTTCATCAAGATCAAAAGCTATTGCACAGCAAAGGAAACAGTCAACAAAACCAAAAGACAACTGACAGAATGGGAGAAGATATTTGCAAACAACATATCAGATAAAGGGCTAGTATCCAAAATCTATAAAGAGCTTAGCAAACTCAACACCCAAAGAACAAATAATCCAATCAAGAAATGGGCAGAGGACATGAACAGACATTTCTGCAAAGAAGACATCCAGATGGCCAACAGACACATGAAAAAGTGCTCCACATCACTTGGCATCAGGGAAACACAAATCAAAACCACAATGAGATACCATCTCACACCAGTCAGAATGGCTAAAATGAACAAGTCAGGAAATGACAGATGCTGGCAAGGATGTGGAGAAAGGGGAACCCTCCTCCACTGTTGGTGGGAATGCAAGCTGGTGCAACCACTCTGGAAAACAGCATGGAGGTTCCTCAAAAAATTGAAAATAGGGCTACCTTATGACCCAGCAATTGCAGTACTGGGTATTTACCCTAAAGATATGAACATAGTGATCCGAAGGGGCACGTGTACCCGAATGTTTATAGCAGCAATGTCCACAATAGCCTTGTTCTGGATAGAACCTAGATGTCCATCAACAACTGAATGGATAAAGAAGATTTGGTATATATATACAATGGAATACTATGCAGCCATCAAAAGAAATGAAATCTTGTCATTTGCGATGACATGGATGGAACTAGAGGGTATTATGCTTAGCTAAATAAGTCAATCGGAGAAAGACAACTATCATATGATCTCCCTGATATGAGGAAGTGGAGATGCAATGGGGGTGGGGGTTAAGAGAGTAGGAAAAGAATAAATGAAACAAGATGGGATCAGGAGGGAATCAAACCAAAAGAGACTCTTAATGTCATAAAACAAACTGAGGGGGGTGGGGGGAGGGGTGTTGGGAGAAGGTGGTGGGGTTACATTATATGTTTAAATAAAAAAATGTAAAAAAAACACTTAAAAAAAAGAAGTGGAAGAAATGGAGAAAGACTCTTGACCACTGACACTCAATTAAAAAAAAAAAAAAAAAAGAAAACCATTTGGCATTATTACTACAGGTGAACCTATGTATGTAAACTATGATGCAGTAATTCCATATACCAAATATACCACATATGCATGTATATGTATACAAAAACAGACATGTACTATTCATAACAAAACCAGAAATGTCTGTCAATATTTGAATGAATATGTTAATTTTGATATATTCATATTATGGAATACTATAGAGCAGGGGTTGGCAAACTATGGCCCATGGGCCAAATCTAGCCAGCAGCCTATTTTTACAAATAAAGTTTTATATGAATACAACCATACTCACTTATTTACAGATCTTTTATGGTTGCTTTTGCATTATAGAAGTCAAACTGAACGGCTGTGACAGGTTGTGTAAAATGGGCAAAGCCTAAAATATTTACTCTGCCCCTCTACAGTAGATGTTGCTGACCCTGGCTATAGAATAAAATGACAAACTACATTTACATTCAAAATTGCAAATGACTGGGAAACCTCTGTGGCTCAGTCAGTTAAGCACCTGCTTTTGGCTCAGGTTATGATCCCAGGGTCCTGGAATGGAGCCCCATGTCAGGCTCTCTGCTCACTGGGGAGTCTGCTTCTCCCTCTCCCTCTCAATCTGTACTCTTTCTCTCAAATTAATAAATAAATCTTTAAAAAAAATTGTGAATGACTCTCACAAACATGGAGTTGAAGAAAAGAGGACAGATACAGAAAAGTAGATAGTGTAATTCACATAAAGTTCAAAACCTGGCAGTACTAAACTACAGTGTTCCAAGTCAAAGTAGTAGTTACCTTTGAGGAGGAGGAAGGCAATATGAATTGGGAAGAACTGGTAATATTCTTTTTTTTTAATTGAATGTTTGTTACATGGGAGAATTCACTAATTCATTACACCGTATGTTTATGATTTGTGCATTTTTCTGTGTTACATATTCCTTCAATAAATGAGTTTTTAAAAGTAGAAGGATTCTATGCCAATTTATTAATAGTAGTTACCCTTAGAGTACAGGATGGAAAGAATGAGACATTATTATGTATGTACTTCCATATCTTTTTACCTTTTTAAACAGATTTTATTTATTTATTTGAGAGAACAAAAGAGAGAATGAGAGAGAGATCACAAGCAGCAGGGAGGGGAAGAGAGAGAAGCAGACTCCCCACTGAGCAGGGAGCCTGATACAGGACTCAATCCCAGGACCCTGGGATCATGACCTGACCCAAAAGCAGACACTTAACTGATTGAGCCACCCAGGTGCCCTCTTTCTAACTTTTTAAACAAGCCTATGATATGTATTATTAAATATCTTCACCATTTCATGGTTCTCTATTTTTATCAACAGGATTTAATACACTGTGGGCACTCAAGTGGTAACAGGAGGTCAGAACTAAATGCTTACATCATTCAACATCTCTACTTTTGTGAACTACTAATACAAAATATATATTTTTTTTACAAAATACATTTTACACCTGTTAACACCTTATGCTTTATCTAGGAGTTTCATAATCTTGTGAAACCTTCTCACATATTTTTAAAATATTATCTTAATTATTTTTGTCAGATTATAAACTGCTCCCTTATCTTTAGTAATACTGTCCATTTAATATGATGGTCTTAACTGGCCCCTTAAGCTAATTCTCTTCCTTTTCAAAGAGATAAAAGACTTCAGGCATGGAAAGTGACATTTAAAAATGCTCCTAGCAACTACCAATTGTTGCTTAAAGTAAAGAGTTAAGAAAAAGAAATATTTCTGCATGAATTAATGACTGTTTGCTGTAGCAAAGTTATTTTGTCTGGTCTCTAATACAATCCTCTACACTGTCTTGTTCAATATGCAACAAAACAATGATGAAGTTTTTGACAAAAAGTCCATCTCCCTATTGGGGTGGCATTACAGGATAATAGCTGCCTAAGCTATATAATTCAAAGAGATATATTTTAATATTAAAGTATCTGTTAATCAGTTTTTAAAGCTACAATGTTCAAAACTCAGAACAATATGTAAAACATTCCTTTACCAAAGGGAGTGACTAATCTTCTGTAGAGCTTTGATAAGTTACAAAAAATAGGTTTATCTCAGAAGACTGGTTATGATTAATATGCAGTTCATAAAGCTCCTTAGCTCTATGGACTCTCTCTAACTGAATCTAATAAAGATAGGTCACGCATTTTTCATATTCCTTTTTCACCGATGACAGATCTCTAATAGGATTTATATGCATTTGATATTAACTGTATCAGAGACTGCACCAACTGCAATAATCCTTCATTTCTTTGCCTTTTAAAAGCTATATATAAATTACAAAGTTTCCATTTCCATTTGACTGTAGCTCTCACTGGCTATCAACCACGTTAATGATAGAAGGTAAAAAAAGATTAAGAACCACCTCACCTAGTTCACTGAAATACCAAAAGATACCAAAGGCTATAAACCCAGGTTTGAGAGCTGTTTTAGCTATCCTCTCCCTTATGTCAGAAGAGCTCAAGTATACAACATCAGTAAAAAGCTTGCACTCTGAATTGGAAAGGAAAGACATGGTTTTAATAACCAACTCACAGAGGGGTGCTGGTAGTAACCCATCGTTCTGATGAAATACTGCTTTTCTAACCATCTACAGAGACAACACAGGAGATGTAAAAATGAGATAGTGCTACCTACAATAAAAAAACAAGTGTCCTGGGCACTCAATCTAAATCCTTAATTTCAGCTCTAAACTCAAAAGAGGCTTCACTTCTGTCTGGGGAAAAAGAAATGTATCTTGCAAGACAATTCAAATTATAATTGTAGTTAAGAGAAGTGGACAATTCTATTTTCATGTCCTATATTCTGCACAATGACATAAATAGTGAAAAATTTCATTCTGCAAAAGAGCTTAGCAAGGGATTTGGGAAACTAATGAAACACTGCTTTATGCTCTATCAAAACGCTTAGCTATTTGTGAATAAAATCCAATTGAAAAAAAAATTGGTCACAACTGTAATGATTTTCTTTAGTTGAAACAGACTACATACAAATTCAAAATGTAAACATCTCTCATACATACAATAATTTAAAAAACTATCCACAAAGACCTCTGTATGACTGATTAAACTTACAGGATTACCTCATTGTTTTATATATACACACACAAATGTATATGTATACACACACATACATACGTATATCTTTATAATAATACATATAATTTATAATGATATAATTTTTGTCCTTCAATTAAGAAAGGTTACTTTTTAAGTGAAACACGTAAAAAAAAGACACAAATTTAAAAGTATTAGCTAAAGAAAGGCAACCAAACACACCTCATCCATCTATAAAAGCTTTATTAGGGATTTCTGCTTCTGGACATAAAGGAGTAACTGGTACTAGACCAGCTCTCCATCTGTAAACAACCAGAAAACTGGACAAAATATATGAAACCACTGTTTTCAAACACTGGACAACCAGGAGCACAGGACTGTGATTCCTGAAAAAAAGGAAACAAACTAAGTAGAAGCCATACAGTCAACCCAGCTTTGTGTATGGAGGCATTTTCCATATTATAGTTCAGGAAGGGGGAAATTATGCAGAGTATTATAGTCTCACAGTGCTAAAGAAAGGGGGATTGTATCAACTATACTTCAATTACAAACAGAAAGACAGAGAGAGATGGGAAATGATGGAGACTGAGGCAGCTTAGATTTATAGGGCACATTACCAGAGAAAAAGAATCCCCACAGAAAAATAGTTCCAAAATTCCACCATGCAGCCTCCCTGAGTTTTTGTCTGACTATTAATCTGCACACGCATAGGGGAGACTTGATGAGGATGGGCCCAGAACACTGAGAAAGAAAGCCTACCAGAAAAGAATAAACTTAACACCTACAAGAGATCACACAAGGCTGAGAGACATTCTGATCAGCCAAGGTAGAGAGACTTCATTGAGTATTCAGACCAGAAAAAGGTCACACTTTAGAAATAGGACTAGCGCTAGAAGAAATGCTACTTTAAAGTCATACAAAAATGCATAAAAACAAGTATAGAATTGATCAAGCTGATCTACATATAAATTAACTACCAGAAAAAAGCCTAAGGTTTTTTAAATAACCATATTACAATATTCAATAATGTCACATTCAATATCTACCATCAGTCAAAAGTTACTAGTGAATCAAAGAAGCAAGGAAATAGGACTTATAAATAGGAGAAAAACTACCCATTCAAAACAAATCCAGAAGTGATGGAGATGGTGGAAATAGTAGGCAAAGATTTTAAAACATATTATTAAGATAGGCAACATTTAAAGAAAACATGAACACAATAAAAGAAATGGAACTATTAAAGAAAAAAACAGCTCTCAAGCTGAAAAATACTATACATAGAATGAAAATTTCATTGTATGGTGTTAATAGATTAGACACTGTGATAAAAAACAAGTGAAATAGAAATAATGGCAATAGGAACATAAATCTGAAGCATAGAAAGGAAAAAATGGTTTAAAAAATTACCAGAGAACTTTAATGACATGTGGGACAATAAAAAGTTGATCTAATATAGAAGAAATTTCCAAAATGGTGAAGAGATAAATCAAAAGAAATATTTCAATAAATGATGACCCACAATTTCCCAAATTTAATGAAAAAATATCGATTTAGAAATGTAAGAATCTTAATGAACCCCAAACAAGATGAACATAAAATAACCCTGAGGTACATCATAATTATATTGTTGAAAACCAGTGATAAAGAATTAAATCCTAGTAGTAGCCAGAGAAAAAGATATGTTACACAAAGGGGAACAGAGTTTATTAAAGATTTTATTTTAGTTTATTTTTAGAGAGAGAAAGAGAGCACACATGAGCAGGAAGGGGCAGAGAGAGAGGGATAATCCCAAGTAGACTCTGGACTGAGCACAGAGCCCAACACAGGGCTCAATCTCAGGACCCTGAGATCAGGACCTAAGCCAAAACCAAGAGTCAGATATTTAACCAACTGCACCACCCAGGAAACCAAAGGAGAACAGAGTTTAAAACGATTGTTGACTTCTTATCAGAAACAATGGAAGCCATAAAAGAATAAACTGCTAAAAGGTGGGGGTGCCTGGGTGGCTCAGTGGGTTAAAGCCTCTGCCTTTGGCTCGGGTCATGATCCCGGGGTCCTGGGATCGAGCCCCACATCGGGCTCTCTGCTCAACGGGGAGCCTGCTTCCTCCTCTCTCTCTGCCTGCTTCCTTCTCTCTCTGCCTGCTTCTCTGCCTACTTGTGATCTCTGCCTGTCAAATGAATAAATAAAATATTAAAAAAATAATAAAAAATAAAGTGCTAAAAGGAAATCAGAAAAAAACTGTCATTTTAGAATCCTGTATCACATAAAAATATCCTTCAAAAATGAAGATAAAATACACAGACAAACAATCTGAAATAATCAATTGCAGAAAACCTGTACTACAAGAAATGTTTAAAGGTAACTCTTCAGGCTAAAGGAAATTGATATGAGATAGAAATTCAGATCTACAAAAAGGAATAAAGAGTGCCAGAATTGTATGCAAAATAAAGTATGAGAATAGATAGCACACTGTTTTTAGTTTATTTTCCTTAAAATTATACTTAATCGTTTAAAGAAAAAAAGAATACAAAGTATTGTCAGACCTATAAATATCTAAACTAATATATATGATAATAATAACACAAAAGATGGTTAAGTGACTGCCTTCAGCTCAGGTCATGATCCAGGAGTACCGGGACAGAGTCCGGCATCGGGCTCCCAGCTCCATAGGCAATCTAGTTCTCCCTCTTACCTTCTCCCCTCTTATGTTCTCTCTTATGTTCTTATGTTCTCCCCTCTTATGTCACTCTCTTATGTTCTTCCCTCTTATGCCACTCTCTCTCTCCCTCAAATAAATGAATAAAATCTTTTTCAAAATTCCATACAAGGCAAAAGGGCAAAAATACAAAATGCATACAAAATTTTATCAAATATTTCTAGAAACTTCCCTCTTACACTTGATGCAGTTCTTCTGAAGTTATACCCATGACATTTTTAATTAAATGTCTAATAAGTCATAGACATATATTTTTCCCATGAGCTTTTCTTAAAAGCTAAACACAATCCTTCAGCCAGTATAATCAGTGACATATGAATGTGGGCTATGTACTTAAAGGATATATGTTTCTTTATGTATATCAATAAAAAGGAAAAAAAAGGCTAATCATTCCTAATGGAAACTTTTTTAAAATATATTATGCCTAGGCTGCCTGGAAAAATACAGTGAATCCCCCTTTGATGAATCCTCACTAAGATCAATTCTATTCTGTGCAATGATACAGTAATGCCCCCCAAACCACTGTAGAGCATTGGGTTGTTTTTCCCTCTATAAAATAACCAAAGACTACTCTATTTTTATATTTCTTCCTTCCACTATTAGCTATAACACCTTACTGTCAGTAGCACCTTTTTCCCCCCTTTTTTTCAAAACACAAGATTAACTGGGTGAGAGCCTGAGTCGATATACATGATTCTCTGAAACACACAAGTCTTTTTCCTGGGGCACCTGGATGGCTCAGTCACTGAAGTGTCTGCCTTTAGCTCAGATCATGATCCCAGGGTCCTGGAATTGAGCCCCGGGTCCTCAGTTGTCAGGACTGCGGGGGGTGATCCCTGCTCAGCAAAGAGCCTGCTTCTCCCTCTCCTCCCCACTCCCACTCCTGCTCTCTCTTGCTATCTCTGCTGCCATCTCTGTCTCTCTCTCTCAAATAAATAAATAAAATCTTCTTTTTTTTAAAGGTTTTTATTCATTTATTTGATAGACAGATTACAAGGAGGCAGACAGGTAGGTGGCTGGCGTGGGGAGGGAGCAGGCTCCCCGCTGAGCAGAGAGCCCGATGTGGGGTTTGATCCCAGGACCCTGGGATCATGGCCTGAGCTGAAGGAAGAGGCTTTAACTCTCTGAGCCACTCAGGTGCCCCTAAATAAAATCTTCTTTAAAAAAGAGTCTTTTTTCTCCTCAATTTGCAGACATGTGGACAATACTGCAAATTGTTGAGATCAGTCAGAACACTGAGTTCCTGATAATGGGAACTCTGCTGAATATAAAACTGCCATAACTGTATTGTAAAAGCAGGATGATAAAGCCCAACTGAGAGAAACTCTTAAAATCAGAAAACAAGTTATCACAAAAAAACTATATGAAATAGTAATCAAAGGTGATTTTCCATCATTCAACATGAAGATGCCATCTATCAGAGATTCATTAGATAGCTCAGAAATTAAGTTATGGACATGTTAGGACATGTGATACTACAACAATATGCCCAGATTTTCTGAAATTCTAACTTTTTTCTATATTTAATTGCTTTCTTAGCTCTTGTCCTATCAATACGCCAACCCACCAACCAAAAATAAAGAAAATTAAACACTATAAATAAAAGCTGATATAATATTATGTAGGTCTCTAGCAACTACCTATAACCAGAAATCAGCAAAGTACAACCTAGTTGACTGTATTTGCAAGAGGACATGGAGCATATGCTTGTACTTGTAGTAAGCTTTCAAGCTCAACTGGAGGACAGAGTAAGGACAGGTATGCTTGGTACATTCATAAAGCTCAAGATGGGCCATGAACCTTAAAATCAATCACAACAGGGGATGGAGGACTCCAGGAGAGATATCTCCAAGAAAAATAAATAGAACTGAGAGATTACATGATGTGATTAATTGCACTGGGGGGGAAAGTCTAGGTTTCAGTTTGTGACTGCTATGGAGAATACAACAAAATGATTTTTTTAAATAGCAAGTTTTAACTGCAGAGGAAAAAATATTTTTGTAACAAGCATGGCTCAGCGGTGAACAATATTTGCATAGTCATAACACAAGAAACATTAAATGTTTATTTAATAAAATTGTAATATAAATATAGCAAGAGTTTTAGGGGTAAGAAAAGCATAATATGGAACCAGAAAAGACCCCAAATAGCCAGAGGAATGTTGAAAAAGAAAGCCAAAGTTGGTGGCATCACAATTCCAGACTTCAAGCTGTATTACAAAGCTGTCATCATCAAGACAGTATGGTACTGGCACAAAAACAGACACATAGATCAGTGGAACAGAATAGAGAACCTAGAAATGGACCCTCAACTCTATGGTCAACTTATCTTTGACAAAGCAGGAAAGAATATCCAATAGAAAAAGACAGTCTCTTCAACAAATGGTGTTGGGGAAACTAGACAGCCACATGCAGAAGAATGAAACTGGACCATTTCCTTACACCACATAGGAAAAGACTCAAAATTATGAAAGACCTCAATGGGAGACAGGGATCCAGCAAAATCCTTGAGAACATAGGCAGCAACCTCTTCGACCTTAGCCACAGCAACTTCTTCCTAGAAACATCGCCAAAGGCAAGGGAAGCAAGGGCAAAAATGAACTATTGGGACTTCATCAAGATCAAAGCTTTTGCACAGCAAAGGAAGCAGTCAACAAAACCAAAAGACAACGGTGAGAATGGAAAAAGATATTTGCAAATGACATATCAGATAAATGGCTAGTATCCAAAATCTATAAAGAGCTTAGTAAACTCAACACCCAAAGAACAAATAATCCAATCAAGAAATGGGCAGAACATGAACAAACACTTCTGCAGAAAAGACATCCAAATGGGGCGCCTGAGTGGCTCAGTGGGTTAAAGCCTCTGCTTTCTGCTCAGGTCATGATCCCAGAGTCCTGGGATCGAGCCCCACATCGGGCTCTCTGCTCAGCAGGGAGCCTGCTTCCCTTCCTCTCTCTCTGCCTGCCTCTCTGCCTACTTGTGATCTCTGTCTGTCAAGTAAATAAATAAAATCTTTAAAAAAAAAAAAAAAGAAATCCAAATGGCCAACAGACACATGCAAAAGTGTTCAACATCACTAGGCATCATGGAAATACAAATCAAAACCACAATAAAATACCACCTCACACCAGTCAGAATGGCTAAAATTAATCAGGCAGGAAACAATAGGTGTTGATGAGGAAGCAGAGAAAGGGGAACCTTCCTACATTGTTGGTGGGAATGTAGGCTGGTGCAGCTACTCTGGAAAACAGCATGGAGGTTCCTTAAAAAGTTGAAAATAGAGCTACCCTAAGACCCAGCAACTGCACTACTAGGTATTTACCCCAAAGAAACAAATGCAATGATCCGAAGGGGCATGTGCACCCCAATGTTTATAGCAGCAATGTCCACAATAGCCAAAGTATGGAAAAAGCCTAGATGTCCATCAATAGGTGAATGGATAAAGAAGATGTGGTGTGTGTGTGTGTGTGTGTGTGTGTGTGTGTGTGTGTGTGTATATATATATATATAATGAAATACTATGCAGCCATCAAAAAAGTGAAATCTTGCCATTTGCAACAACGCGGATAGAACTAGAGGGTATTATGCTAAGTGAAATAAGTCAATCAGAGTAAGACTATTATCATATTATATCACTGATATGAGGAATTTGAGAAATAAGACAGAGGAGCAGAGGGGAAGGGAGGGAAAAAAATGAAATAAGATGAAACCAGAGAGGAAGTCAAACCATAAGAGACTCTTCATCTCAGGAAACAAACTGAGGGTTGCCGGAGGGGAGATGGGAGGGAAGGATGGGGTGGCTGGGAGATGGACGCTGGGGTGGGTATGTGCTATGGTTAAGTGCTGTGAATTCTGTAGGACTGATGAATTACAGACCTGTACCCCTGTTATATGTTAATAAAAAAAATTTTATAAAAGAAACACCTCTAATAAAAACAGCCTTAATCTCCCTATCCAACAAATTCACCATCACATGAGTTTGAAGTACTAAAAAAAATACCATATAGTTTCCTTTTCCTACCAAAAGTGGTATTCATACAAACCATGCTGTGCAAAAAAGCATTAACATAACAGTCTAAGACTGAGGCTTGCTAGCAAGGTTCATATTTGGCTGGTATCTGGAAACTTGGTTTGGGAGCATTCCCACTGCTCCCTAACTTAAAAGGATGGTTTTCTGTGCCTGCTTATACAAATGTGGATTATACTGAATACTTGCATTACTTTTGAGCATCTGGAATCTTGCTACATGCTAAACAAAATGCTTATATGACCACCCCCAATAATGCCCTTGGGCACTGACTCCTTAATGGGCTTTCCTGGGCAAGAAATTATAGATATAATGGTTCATTTTCACCACATGGGAAGAGAACACTGTATGTGATCCCTAGAGACAGCATAGAGAAGCCTGCCCATGGATTCCTCCACAATCCACCTATACTTTTCCCCATATGATCTAACTGCATATCCTACTATGTGTCAGTATAATAAATCTTAGCTATTAGAACTATGTTTTGAGTCCTGTTGGTCCTTCTAACAATCTCCAAATGTGGAAGTAGACTTGGGAATCCCTAGTATACACATGGAACTGTTTTGAAGGCTGGAAAGAGAAGAATTAAAAAATGAAAGATACTTTAGTCCCACTCTCAAATTGCTAGTTATCTACTGGGAGAGTTGAAAGGGTATGCTGGCAGTAAACCAGTAAGCACTGATCATTCATTCAAAAAAAATTTTTTTAAAGATATCAGAAGTAGGCAGAGAGGCAGGCAGAGAGGCAGGCAGAGAGGGAAAGAGAAGGAAGCAGGCTCACTGCCCAGCAGAGAGCCCGATGTGGGGCTCGATCCCAGGACCCTGAGATCATGACCTGAGCTGACGGCAGAGGCTTTAACCCACTGAGCCACCCAGGTGCCCCCATTCATTCAAAATTTTAATGAGTATCTATTGCATTCCTAGCAATGTTAGGTAACAGGCATCAACAGAAACATAAAAATTAAACACAGCCTTTGAATAAGGGGCTTACAGTACTAACAGAACTAGTACACAGTAACAGAAGTTCCTCTTAGGATGGACATTGCCTAAAATACTAGAAACATAAACATGTTAACTATTCCATTACAGACATCACAGTTTTCTCTGACCTGTAATTTGATTTGTGCAATTTGCATGCTTCCTTGGGTAATACTAAGAGTATTAGTTAATTTTCCTCAAAATATGCCAAAAGGGCAGGATGATGGGCCCAAAGTCTTGCCAAGCCCTTTAAATATTTGTTACAGCAGCCTTCATAGAATTTATCAACTAACAGCTAAATATCAAGCATTATGCAAGACTTGCTTAGAATGGAAATATAACACAGTCCCAACCTCCAAGGATCCCACAAGTCTCCTGGCAAGAAAGCAGTAAACAAATCATTAGAATTTCAGGGGAGGCTTGTGAGAAGTTTGCATGAAGTAATGCAAATTGGAAGCTCATAACTGTTGATCTGGACCACTAGACATCATCAGTGGTAGAAAACAAATGTGTGAAAAAGAGCTAACAATTACAAAACCTAAGTGGCAGAGTCTTAAAATTAGCCATAAGAGTATTGCTACTACCTAATTTTAAGGTAGTTATACATTTTCCTTCAAATTCTAAAATTAGAAGAATATTTTACCAAGATATAATTTTACCTGATACAAAAGCTGGTATAAGGGCACCTGGGTGGCGCAGTCAGTTATGTCCGGCTCTTGGTTTTGGCTCAGTTCATGATTTCACAGTTGTGAGATCAAGCCCCACATCAGGCTCTGTGCTCAGCACAGAGTCGGCTTGAGATTCTCTCTCCCTCGGCCCCTCTCACTCATGCTTTCTCACTCTCTCTAAAATAAATAAATCCTTAAAAAAAGCTAGCATAAAACACCCCCTAAGAATGATGTCTACCATCTTAATGATCAATAGTATTGGTAAATACATTATATTAGGACCTATGTAGATCCTCACAAACACAATTTTGCATTCTTCTCATCAGAAAAAGTTCCTAATGTCAAAAAGTATTTTTAGCTCTACTTGGCATTATGTTGAAAAGGAACCTAATTTTCTAACCAATTTCCTTTAAACCAATGAAAAGCAATTTTTATAAAGGGGAAATAAATCTTGAAATTACTTTTAATCACTTCATTAAATTTAAACCTCTTTAACTTAAAAAAATCACCAACCATTATTTTCTTCACACATAATATTACAATCTCCTATCTCTGAAGACTTCAAAAATATATTAGTTCAAAATCCATTTCTTGGTTCCCACTGAGATTTAAATTACCTGAAACTAATAGCCTCACTGCAAGAGTTATATTCCATGGCTTGTTAAGTTGAATTCACCAGCATGACATCTATGTTTTATATATGTAAATTCCCCAGGTTTACTGTAAATTCATGACATCAACAACACTGGTTGTCTAAAGGATTGGTACTGCTATCAAAACAAATACACAAAATGAGATGGAAGTGCTCATAATTTTTCCTGCTTGCCTATTATATTATGATAATCATAGAAAAAATGGAGGTAGCTTAGAGCCCAAAAACTAAGTTAATAGCTGAAATCAGTGTAAACTAGAAGAAAAAGACATATTTGCATATAAATCAGAGCAACCAGTAAGGTTCACATCATGGTACATAATATAAAATTATTTTATTACAGAAGCTACTGCTTGCATACTAGCTTCAATTGTTATATTTTCTAAAATTTGGCACAGGCTATATTAAAAGAAAATTTACTAACAGTAACATATAAAATATTGACCAGGGTTATCCTTAAGCTGTTGAATTCTTTGTAATACTGTAAAGAGTCCGTAAAACAAAACATTAATTACTTGGGTAAAGTAAAAGAATTAGTGTCATCATCACTGGAAGTAAAGCACAATGAGGTGCTCCAGTTTGGGACTCTTTCACTTATTTCTGTAACTATTTCTTTCCTCTGTTAAATTGTTATACAGGGAACATTGTTAGTGTTCATCAAATTGGAACCAATTTGGTGTATATTTTTAACACAAGCAGAAACTGATCTAAAAACATCATTATCTTTTCTGTAGTAGGAATTACATTTAGAATAACTCAATTATATTTGTTACCAGTCTTGATACCCTCACATAATCTGCTTCCAATCATAGCTATTCACAACAGATGGGACTAATTCCAAGTTCTAATTACCTGAAGCCCCATTCACCACAGTTCCTTAATTACTCCCTGGTAATCAGGTGAGCACTTACAGTAGGATACTAACTTCTTCAGAGATTGTCAAGGGGCCATTTAGTTCATTTCAGCTGCCAAAATCTTGATTACCACTGCACTAAACTTTTACACTAGATAATGGTATAAAGTTTCAATGATGAAGACACTTTCAGTATCTTTCTGTGGAAAAGGGCCTGTAGGTATAATCATATTTTGCTTAACTCCCTTGGTTTCATCAAACATGGTTTCCTCAACTTTGTGAGAGTGTCACTTGAGATTGCTCACCTCCCTGCTCCCTCTATTCCTCAAGGACATTGTCCTCTGCTCTTGTTTGGGCCATTAGCTCCAGTTCATCCTTCCACTCTCAAAATATGACCCTTCCCCTGTATACAGTCTTTGTCCCTCTATTCTTTTCTATTCACTCTCTCCCTCTCAGGGAGCCCCCAGTTTTCTAAGGTTTGGACTATGGCTCCTCTATGAGGACTCACAAAACAACTCTTGCTCTGACCTTTCACATAATTTTGATTCAGATTCTCAAAGAGAAGATATTTCCAGGGGCGCCTGGGTGGCTCAGCGGGTTAGGGCCGCTGCCTTCGGCTCGGGTCATGATCCCAGGGTCGTGGGATCGAGCCCCGCATCGGGCTCTCTGCTCTTCGGACAGCCTGCTTCCTCCTCTCTCTCTCTGCCTCTCTGCCTACTTGTGATCTCTATCAAATAAATAAATAAAATCTTTAAAAAAAAAAGAGAGAAGTTATTTCCACTTAGATTTTACTACTGCTACACACCAAATTCATTTTGTGTGTGTGTCTAAAACTAAACCCATTTCATTCCCCTAGTAATGACAACAATCACAAGAGTTAACATTTAATCCTCACAACAAACCTTAGAAGTAGATGTTATTTTCTTTCATTATCATTTTACAGATGAGAAAACAAAGATTATACAACCTGCCAGGATTCAAACCCAGGCGGACTGACTCTAGAAGTTGTCTTCTTAACCACTGCTATTCACCTATTAGAGATCACATGACTATGATTAGGCAACTTTACAGAAATGGCTATTCTCTAAACTACAGTCAAGGTCTAGTCAACACTTCCAAGGTCTCCATTCTGCATAGATTTCCTCCACAATAATCTAGTATCTACATAGTTCAAACAGACTCACTGAAGCCCAGTTTTATCATCCAGGCCCTGAAGCCACTCACTGCTCTTTAAACTCCTGAACCACATACCATCACATCTTCCTCTCCCTAATTAAGCAAGTCCTATATGTAACACAAGGATATTAGGAAGGAGAGGTATATCTAAATTGTTTGGCTGTGACCACTGCCACATTAATTTTTTCAAACTGCACACTTTTTTTAAACCCTGATAATCCATCAGATGAGCTTGATTTCACTCATTTAATCATGGATGCTTATATGTGCACTACCGTAAAGTTTTGTACATTTAAAAGCACTATAGGATCATTTTTATACCTCTATTTTCCATAGTATTAATTTTATTTCTTAAAATTGAAGTCTATAAGTTAGTGAAGATGCTTAACTTTATAAATACATGTGTTTTAACATATTTTAGTGTTAATTCAGTCTATTTCCACATAACAGTTATCTGCATACACTGTTTTATGTAAGCTATTTTCCTTGCACAAGAGACCTATATAAACAGGATCTTAAAGAACTTAATAGTTGCTTCCTACATAAGGAAATTATCTCATGTTCTACTTTAATCCATACAATGCTTATCTATACTTATGTAGTCTTTATATTTATATAATTTTAGGAAAACAGTCTGAGTATAGAATAAAAGAATAATTTTGGCAATTAGGAAAATGTGACTAGGAACTTTTTTTCCCTAAAAGGTAGCAAGTAATGCTTATATAATGAAATTTCAGAAATGTTTTATCCTAATTATTCAAAGTACAATTAGAAGAGGAGAAATCAATATACAGATACAAAATGGACAGTAGAATATGATAGAAGTAATAAGGAGAACCTTCTATCAAAAGGGAAATCTTTATGTGGGAAAGCTAATGCTGTATCAGAATGAAGGAAATAGATTATAAAGGGCCACAAAATTTTTGCCACACAGATTTTGCCACACAATCTGTATCTCCGCCACACAGATTTACTGCTAAATGTAACTGCCACATTTCATGACTCTTCAATCCAGACAACTAAAAATTATTCTTTATACTTAAAAGTAGCAAGAATTCCTAATTTCTACCCTTTATCATATTTTATTATGATCAAAGAAAGCTAATTTTCAAGTCCTGGTTTAATGTCCCATGAAAGGAAGTAAAATTCACACACACATATTCTAAATAATGGACATACAAAATTTGCATATTCAAATTGCTATTTTCTCTAAGATTGGTGGTTTAAAAACTTTTTTTAAAGATTAAACATTTTTTCTCAAATATATTAAAGTGGTATTCCATTAGTGAAAATTGATTTATAAGTCAATCAATAGTAACAATGAGACTGTATGGATAAATAGAAATATCCGACATTAGACATTTTATAAAACAGCTGCACAGTTCTTTTAAACAAAGCTTATAGATGATTTACACATGTTGATTTAGCTGTACAAAGAAAACCCAGATTTTCACAAGTAAGTATATATAAATACTAAGAGATTTAAAATAGCATCTCCTACAATCTTAGGATACTGTACCATTAAAAACACCAAGAGAAATTATATTCTGAGGGGTTCACTAAAATGAATTTGTCTGGTCTTCTAAATTACTAATCTAAGGGGCGCCTGGGTGGCTCAGTGGGTTAAAGCCACTGCCTTCGGCTCGGGTCATGATCCCAGGGTCGTGGGATGGAGCCCCGCATCGGGCTCTCTGCTCCGCGGACAGCCTGCTTCCTCCTCTCTCTCTCTGCTTCTCTGCCTACTTGTGATCTCTGTCTGTCAAATAAATGAATAAAAATCTTTAAAAAAATTACTAATCTGAATGTCTTTGAATATGGGTGTTATTTTTGTAACCCATTAAAATAATTAAAGCTCTCTTTTTAAACATAAGTGGGGAAAAACTTTGCAGAACACATGAAGCACCTCTACCAAAGCATTGGGTGAAGAACATGCAAGGAAAACCACTTGAAAAGCATTGCTCTATCTGATTAAACACTATAACATTCCTATATGTAAATGCCATATTTTTTTTTCAGAAAACAGATCTGTGGGTATTTACAGATTCATGCTTGATAAGAGCTAAAAATAGTCATGACTTTGTAAAGAACAGTGGAATTCTGAAAATAAAGATGTCTAAGGGCATTCTAATTCAAATAGCAATCTCATGTAAGATTTCTATGATAAGATATAAAAGTAGATTTTAATATTTAGAATATTCAAAAGGATTATTCAGCAATGAATAATAAGGCCCAAAAATGACAACTGGAGTGAATAAACGTATCATGTCAGACATTTCATTTCATTACTTCAAATTCCACTACACCTGTCTAATGTTTTCTTTGGGATAGGAGGAGGGAGAACAGAACTGCTCCTGGATGAGAGTTATTACTATGGGTATAACTGCCTCATAAAGTTCAGACCAAACAATTGTTAATTATTTAATTTCTTATTTTCAATAAGTAATTGAAAGGCTTTAATAAGAGTTTTTATCAATAAATTTTGGCAGTTAACTGAATTTAAAGAATCAGCCTATACTAGTATTTAAAAAAATTAAAAAGGAAAGGGAGAATAAATTTCTACTTTAAACAAGAAAAAAAATGAATGCCAGATGAGAAATGTAGAAGGAATGATGAAGTTATAAAACCACCATTTTATAAAATGTCAATTATAATTTGATTCAGGCAGGAATCATCAACTGATATTAAAATGATATGAAATATTGCACAAGAACAGGATATTCGCATGATCTCAAAGTATAACTCCACATATTACTTGCTAATTACAAAAACAAATATAGAAGATACTTTCTCAAAGAAGTGATCCACTTAACATGACCAAAAATGGGGTAAACTGATATCCACATGCCTCATGGTATGACACACGGAGGACAAATATCACCTACATAGCGTCCTTGACAAAAAATGTTTACCCTGAATCTAATTATGGGAAACAATCAGAGAAATGCAAATTGGAAAAATTCTGTAAAACAACTAGTTTGGTCTCATCAAAATGTGAAGGAAATGATTTTTTTTTAAATCTAGGGATGATTCTAGATTAAAGACGACTAGGAAGATCTAACAAATAAACCTAACACATGATCCTTCATTGGATTCTAGAAAAAAAAAGTAAGTTATAAAGGCCTTTATTGGGAGAGTTGGAGAAACTTGAATTCGGGCTATATTAATTGATCAATGATAAATTCCCGGGCTTTTAAAATACTACTATGCTTATATAGGAAAAGGTTGTGTTCTTAAGAAATACATGACAAAGTATTTAGGAATCAATACTAATCAGCAACTAGGACTGAGAAAAGAGGGAAAAAGAGAAATTAAAATAATATAGCAAATATGACAACGTTAACAGTGAGAGAATCTGAATGAGAAATGTGGGTATTCATTTTAATATTCTTGCAATAATATTTTTTTTTATTTTAATTCCACTAAAGTTAACATATAGTGTAATATTGGTTTCAGGTGTACAATATAATGATTTAACATTACCATATATCACCCAGTGTTCATTATAAGTGCACTCCTTACTCCCCAACACCTATTAACCCATCCCTCCATCTACCTCCCCTCTGCTATCAGTTTGTTCTCTATAATTAAGAATCTGTTTCTTGGTTTGTCTTTTTTTTACCTTTGCCCATTTGCTTTATAGATTTTAGCTTTCTCAAAATTAAAAAAATACAGTAAATGATAAAATGTAGTAGTGAGTTACTTACACATACAATAATAAAAAGAAAAAGATGGGGGCACGTGGGTGGCTCAGTTGGTTAAGTGTCTGACTCTTGATTTCCACCCAAATCATCATTTCAGAGTTATGAGATAAAGCCCCTCACTGGGACCCATGCTCAGTGGGGAGTCTCCTGGAGATTATTTCTCCCTCCCCCTCTAACCGCACCCCCTGCTCATGCTATTGCTCTCACCCTAAAATAAATAAATCTTTTTAAAAAGAACAAAATGGGTAACTACAAAATAACTGACCAATTCTTTAAATAAAGGTATGAACTGCCAAAATTCCAGTCTTGTTTTAACTATGTTCAAATGGTGAATTTATTACATATAAAAAACTTATAAAATATGTGGGATGAGTTTAATCAACTTCTGAAAATGTAGTAATTCAGAAATATAATTTAAATTATACATGTATATACTCACACACAACCTGATGTGATATGTATAACTGGACTACATTAAACACAAAAGCATAAAATTATTTTAGCAGCCTAGCCATCTGTTTAATACAAGTAATTTTTCTAAATGAAGATCTTGCTTCATTTGCAACAGTAATTCAACAGCACTCCCAAAAGTAATGAAAATAGAGGCTTACAAAATTTCATGAGACTTACTAATACATTTTTCTGCTACACTGTATTCATTCAGAAACCCATAGATTTTTTCCAAATTATTCATATCTAATAAAAAATATATCATTGTAAAGAGTTACTCACGAGAGAAAATTAAAATTCACTGTTGTTTCATATCTTGATAGCAATTTGTGCCCTATACTCATCCAATAATGGAATACATTGTGGACAATTTTCATTAGATTTTTTTAAGCTATCCATGAAAACATAAAAATAGCCTATAGCTGCTCATATACTCAAACATTACTAAAGACAAAATCATGCCATAACTATTTAAGGCATCAACTTCTTCTAGATACTGAGTTTGCAGTAATCAGACTCATTAAATGAAGTTAGGGTGCCAAGAATGATTAAAATACTACTTTGTTATCAGAACCTATAATCTACCAAAAATCATCTATATCAGTTTACCGCATCATAAAACAGGGATGCATTTCTAAAAGGAAAATATAGCTACAAAGAGTAGTGGAAACCATATTAAAAGTATATCTACACAGCAACTTCTTTCAAGATATGTCTCCAAAGGCAAAGGAAACAAAAGCAAAAATGAACTTTTGGGACTTCATCAAGATCCAAAGCTTCTGTACAGCAAAGGAAACAGTCAACAAAACAAAGAGGCAACCTACGGAATGGGAGAAGATATTTGCAAATGACAGTACAGACAAAAGGCTGATATCCAGAATCTATAAAGAACTCCTCAAGCTCAACACACACAAAACAGATAATCATGTCAAAAAATGGGCAGAAGACATGAACAGACACTTCTCCAATGAAGACATACAAATGGCTATCAGACACATGAAAAAATGTTCATCGTCACTGGCAATCAGGGAGATTCAAATCAAAACCACATTGAGATACCACCTTACACCAGTTAGAATGGCCAAAATTAGCAAGACAGAAAACAACACGTGTTGGAGAGTATGTGGAGAAAGGGGAACCTTCTTACACTGTTGTGTAATGGGAATGCAAGTTGGTGCAGCCACTTTGAAAACAGCTTGGAAAGTCCTTAAGAAATTAAAAATTGAGATACCCTAAGACCCTGCAATTGTACTCTGGGTATTTACCCCAAAGATACAGATGTAGTGAAAAGAAGGGCCATCTGTACCCCAATGTTCATAGCAGCAATGGCCACGGTCGCCAATCTGTGGAAAGAACCAAGATGCCCTTCAACGGACGAATGGATAAGGAAGATGTGGTCCATATACACTATGGAGTATCATGCCTCCATCAGAAAGGATGAATACCCAACTATTGTATCAACATGGATAGGACTGGAAGAGATTATGCTGAGTGAAATAAGTCAAGCAGAGAGAGTCAATTATCATATGGTTTCACTTATTTGTGGAGCATAACAAATAACACAGAGGACATGGGGAGATGGAGAGAAGAAGGGAGTTGAGGGAAATGGGAAGGGGAGTTGAACCATGAGAGACTATGGACTCTGAAAAACATTCTGAGGGTTTTGAAGGGGGGGGGGGTGGGGGGTTGGGGGAGCCAGGTGGTAGGTTTTATGGAGGGCACATATTGCATGGAGCACTGGGTGTGGTGCATAAACAATGAATTCTGTTATACTAAAAAGAAATTAAATAAATATTTTTTTTTTTTAAAAGTGTATCTACACAGAGGTGCCTGAGTAGCACAGTTGGTTAAGTGACAGACTCTTGGTTTGAGCTCAGGTCATGATCTCAGGGTCCTGGGATCAAGCCCCACATTGGACTCTGTGCTCAACCCAGAGTCTGCTTGAAATTTTCTCTCACTCTCCCTCTGCCCCTCCCATTTGTGCTCTCTAAAATAAATAAGTCTTTAATGTTTTTAAAAAAAAAAAGCATATCTGCACAGCAGAGAAATGATTGGATATCATTACCAAATTACTAACAGTGGTTTATGTTAGGGTTATAGGGGTATGGGGGTGTTTTTAAACCTCTCTCCTTAATTCCATTATCCAATTTTCTGAAACATATTACTACTCCTAGAATAACAAATTTGAAAAGCATTTGCCTTAAATGATATATTTGGTTTAAAATTATGTTTAAAGGAAACATGGTCTTTTGTATTTGAACATTCAGCAATACAAAAAAAAAGGCATGGTGGGGTACCGGGGTGGCTCAGTCAGTTAAGCATGGACCTAATTTTGGCTCAGGCTATGATCTCAAGGTTGTGAAATCAACCCCCACATCAGGCTCCACTGGGATTCTCTCTCTCCTTGGACACCTGGGTGGCACAGTCAATTAAACCGCCCAACCCTGGGATCTGAACTCAATGCAGAAAATATACTCAGAGAAAATCTCCATCTCCCTCTTCTTCTCCCTCTGTTCCTCTCCCCCCAATGCATGCTCTCTCTCAAATAAATAAATAAATCTTTAAAAATTAAAAAAAAAAAAACTCACTTTGCCACTCCCCATTGCTTGTACTCACTCTTAAAAAAAAAAAAAAAAGATTCTTAACTATTACCCCATATCTCAAAATACTACTCCAGAAACTCTCCCACTTCTAAATTCATGAGACCTTAGTACGGAAGTAGTTATTTAATCCCTAATTTGTAGAGTATATACAATATTCAGCTAGAGAAAATAGTTCAGACAAAATGAGAAACGGATACCATGGTTAGGCAGTAAAATGCAGGCATTTTAATATTTAGATGGAGGATGAGGAGATAATCCTCATGGTTGCTTGTGCCTTTGCATAAAGAGGGAGACTTTAACTGCAGTCTGTGGTTTAGGGGATTTTACAGATCTATAAAAACATGTTTAACTATAATTGGCTTCTGAACTGACACTGTGCAAAGAAGTAATGAATGTATGCATGTGTCACTATAAGCTGGCAGTAGTTGTGGTTCAGTACCTTCTTCCAAAAATGGATATTAAGAACTGCCATGAGATTCATTTCTTTGATTACTGCCATAACAATGATTACAATGTGTAATGTGTTTTACAGTTTACAAAGTGCTTTGTAGTTCTATTAGGATGGCAGGATAGGTACAGATAAGAAACTTGGGTGTGTCCCCCTCGAATCACTCAGGCCATTAAGAGAGAGAACCATGAGCCAAACTCCAGGTCTTCTACTTCTAAACACTGTAATTTTCACTACATTGCAATTTATACTATATGCATCCATTTTCCTGTGCTAGCTTTGTAATATGTATGATTCACTTTCTACAGCAAGATATAAGGAAAAGCAATTGGGGAAAAACCCCAGGTGAGAGATCCAGAATGTTTCTAGTTGGTGTGATGAAGTACTATTTTGGGAGTTCCCTAGATAATAGGAACACAAGGAAGGGTCTCAGTATTTTTTATTCATATCTGTATAGAAAAATCACAATCCCTATCAATAGTGTGTCACCACTATAAGGAACTGCACGTGCATGCACACACCAAACACACACACACACACACACACACACACACACACACACACGCACACACGCACGTTGAGTAAAATGAAAAGGATAAAATTAAGATTGGGTATGTTACCGAGTAACACTTATAGTTCTGAGACACCAAACTGTACATTCCAAAAGGAATTAAAAAGAAGGCAACATTACATGTGAAAGGTAAAGCACATGGGAGAAGAGAAAGCTGAAGGGCCCCTTCAATATACTGATACCTAATAGAGATTGCATGGGTGATGACAAACAATTGTCCTCAGTGAAAGTAGGAAACACATTAAGAGTAAAGGGACTTAAACTGCAACAGGAGGAATTTAGTTTACTCTTGAAAAACTAGGGTTTTAAGATGGTGGACTGCATTCCCAATGGAGAAGGACTTTTGTTCTTGAAAGCATTATGTAAGCAGTTCCCTGAATATAGTTAATTCCATGTCAGCAGAGTTGTGAATATGTAGAGTTTGATAAAAAGAATGTTTAATTCCCAGGTATCTTAACGGTTCTTGGTGCTATAGTAAATGGAATCAATTCTCTAATTTCTCTTCCTATATTTTCCTCATTAGTGTATAAGAAAGCAACAGATTTCTGTACATTGAGTTTGTATCCCGTACATTACTGAATTCCCATATGAGTTCTAGTAGTTTGGGGGTGGAGTCTTTTGAGTTTTTCATATAAAGTATCATGTCATCTGTGAAGAGAGAGAATTTGACTTCTCCTTTTCCAATCTGAATACCTTTTATTTCTTTTTGTTGACTGATTGCTGTTGCAATGTCTCTAGTATGTAGTTTCCAATCACATTATAAAACAGCTCTCTGAATGCAAAACCACTCTACCAAAAAAGCATCATCATCAATGAAATAAATGATTTACTTAAAGTGTACAAAATAGTTACTGTATTCAGTGCACCATAATTACATTACACAAGCAATTATTTTCTCCTTAGATCACAAGTTCCTTGACGAAAGGAACCATGATAGGTTAGTAAAAATTTATAAACACATCAGCATTACTGAATATAGAAAGCTTTTGGTGTCTTTGATTGATGGTCTTAAAATTCATCTTACTTTTCTATATTGCTTTGATAGGTAATTGTGGTTACAAATACAACAGTACATGCAATTAATGTAGGAATCTGGGTATGTGAATTATAACGATCGCAGTAAAAAAAAATTACCTTACATATTACCAGTCACACAACCACTATTTAGAGATGCAGGCCCACAACGCATTTTATACAAGCATTTAAACTGGATACTAATTCACGTTGAGTATCTATTGATGACTAATAGGAAATACACTATCTACTATATAGTACTCGAAATACTGCAAGGGACAAGACCAGATCACAAGAATTTGAGGATTCTCTTCCCTAAAAATTGATGCAAAAACCTACAAAAATATATATAATGCATAGTTCAAATGAGAAACTGTATTAAAGGGTTTAAAAACTCTTAAGTACTTTATACCCAAGATGGCATTTTTAAGATGATCCTATTCTATCCTCATCCCATTCAAAAGAGCTAATTTTGGTTCAACCAGTCTTTCCTAACAGATAAGCAGATAAAAGAAACTAACTAAAATGGGAAATGGAACCAAATATATGAGAATTGTCCAAAACCTGATACACACTAAGTTAAATCTTTAATATTGATCATAATCTTATCGTTTCCACTTTTTCCCCGGACAAGGTTACCTGGATTAAGAAAGTATTGCCTCATAAAAATTATCACTGTGTCATGCCACTGTAAATATTTAATGGCAACAGCAAATTTTAAACATACCTTTTAAAGGATATATACTATACAGAATATATTGCTTAATGACAAAAACAGACACAAAAGAACACTTATTATATAATTATCTCATGCTATATGGACAGTCAACAGTTTTGCCATAGTTAGAAGTAAAAAAAAAATCAAAGCAATGTGAAATAATGGCTACTCTCTTGCTTTGAGATATAACTAACATACAATTTTTTATCAGTTTCAGGTATACAACATAATAATTTGGTATTTGTATACACTGGGAAATGATAACCACAATAAGTCTAGTTACTGTCTGTCATTATACGAAGTTACAGGGTTTTCTCTTTTTTTGGCAATGAGAATTTTTAATATTTACTCTCCTAGCAACATCCAAATATGCACAACAATATCAATGGCTACAGTCACCATATTATATATGATGTCCCCATGGATTATTTATTTTATAACTAGGAATTTATACCTGTTGACCCCTTTACCCATTTTGCCCACCCCCAAACCTATTCCCACTGGTAACTACCATTCTGTTCTCTCTGAGTTTTGTTTTGTTCAACTATTTAGGTTTTTATTCCATATGTAAGTAAGATTATACAGTATTTTTTTAAAGATTTTATTTATTTATTTGTCAGAGAGAGAGAGAGGGAGTGAGCACAGGCGACAGAGTGGCAGGCAGAGGCAGAGGGAGAAGCAGGCTCCCTGCCAAGCAAGGAGCCCGATGTGGGACTCAATCCCAGGACACTGGGATCATGACCTGAGCCGAAGGCAGCCGCTTAACCAACTGAGCCACCCAGGCGTCCCGAGATTATACAGTATTTTTTTCTTTCTCTGACTTATTTCACTTAGCATAACACTTTCAAGGTCCATCCAGGTTGTCACAAATGGCAAGATCTCTTTTTTATGGCTGAGTAACATTCCATTTTATTTATACACACATACATGTGCACACGCGCACACACACACACACACACACACATCTTCTTTATCCACTCATCCATCAATGGACATTTGGGTTATTTCCATATCATGGTTATTATCAATAAAGTTGCAAATAACATAGATGTATCTTTTCAATAATTTATCTTTTCATATTAGTGGTTTTATTTTCTTCAGATAAATACTCAGAAGTGGAATTATAGAAGCATATGATAGTTCTCTTTTCTTTTTTTAGTAACATTCATAATATTTTCCATAGTGAATGACCAATTTACATATCCACCAATGCACAACAGTTTCCCTCTTTCCACACTTCCACCAACACTTGTTCTTTCTTGTCTTCTTGATAACAGTATTCTAACAGATGTGAGATGAGATGGTATCTCATTGTAGTTTTGGTTGCATTTCCCTGATGATTAGTGATGTTCAGCACTTTTCACATCTTTATTAACTATCTCTATTTCTTCTTTGGAAAATATCTATTCAGATCCTATGCCCACTTTTTAAATAGGATTGCTTTTTGTTATTAAGTTATATGAGTTCTTTATATATTTTGAATATTAATCCCTTATCAGATATATAATTTGCAACTATTTTCTCCAAGTCTAGGTTGCCTTTTCATTTTGCTGATGGTTTCCTTTGCTGTGCAGAAGCTTTGTCATTTGATGTAGTTCCACTTATTTCACTTTTACTGTCTTTGCTTTTTTTTTTTTTAAGATTTTATTTATTTATTTATTTGACAGAGATCACAAGTAGGCAGAGAGGCAGGCAGAGAGAAAGGGGGAAGCAGGCTCTCTACTGAGCAGAGAGCCCGATGCGGGACTAGATCCCAGGATCCTGGGATCATGACCTGAGCTGAAGGCAGAGGCTTAACCCACTGAGCCACCCAGGAGCCCCTTTACTGTCTTTGCTTTAAGAGTCAGATCCAACGGGGCGCCCAGGGTCCTGGGATGGAGTCCCGCATCGGGCTCTCTGCTCAGCAGGGAGCCTGCTTCCTCCTCTTTCTGCCTACTTGTGATCTCTCTCTGTGTCAAATAAATAAATAAAATCTTTAAAAGAAGAAGAGTCAGATCCAAAAAATCATCACCAGGACCAATGTCAAGTTTACCAAGTCTGCCTTCTTCTAGGAGTTTCACAGCTTCAGATCTTAAGTCTTTAAACCATTTTGAACTTAATTTTTGTGTATGGTGTAAGATAGTAATCTGATTTCTTTGCATGTGGCTCTCCAGTTAACCCAATACCATTTATTAAAGTGACTGCCCTTAACCCATTTTATATTCTTGCCTCCTTTGTCATAAATTCGCCAAAGATGCATGAATTTGAGAATTCTAATCTGTTCCATTGATCTGTGCACCTATTTTATTGCCAGTGCCATACTGCTTTGATTACTATAGCTTTGTAGTAAGTTTGAAATCAGGTAGTGTGATGCTTCCAGCTTTGTTCTTTCTCAAAAGTGCTTTGGCTGTTTGGGGTATTTTGTGATTCAGTACAAATTTTAGAACTGTTTGTTCTATTTCTGTGAAAAATACCACTGGGATTTTGATAGGGATTACACTGAATCTGTAGATTTCTTTGGGTAAGATGGACATTTTAACAATATTCTTTCAATCCATGAACATGAAATATATTTCCATTTATCTGTGTCTTCAATTTCTTTCATAAATGTCTTATAGTATTCGGTGAACAGGTCTTTCACCTCCTGGTTAAATTTATTCCTAGGTATTTTAGTCTTTTTGACAATTGCAAATAGGATTGTATTCTCAATTCTCTTTCTGACTGTTAGTTGTTAATGTATAGAAATGCAACATTTTTTGTATATTAACTTTACAGCCAGCAAAGTTACTGAATTCATTTATTTCTTCTAACAGTTTTTGGTAGAGTGTTTAGGTTTTTCTATATAAAAATCGTGTCATTTGCAAAGTATTGAACATCATTTGCAGTTTTATTTCTTCCTTTCCAATGGGGATGCTTTTTCTGTTTCTTGCCAAATTGCTCTTGCTAGGATTTCCAATGCTGTACTGAATAAAAGTGGAGAGAGTGGGCATCCTTGTCTTATTCAAGATGTTAGAGGAAAAGTCTTCCTTTTTCACCATTAAGTATGAAATTAGCTATGGACCTGACATATAGAGTCTTTATTATGTTAAGGTACATTCCCTATATACCCACTTTGGTATGAGTTTTTATCATAAATGGATGTTAAATTCTATGATCATGTGATTTTTATCCTTCACTTTGTTAATTTGGTATATCACACATATTGGTTTGAGAATGATGAATCATCTTTGCATCCCTGGAATAAATACCACTTGATCATGGTATATTATCTTTTTGAGGTATTGTTGAATTTGGTTTGCTAGTATTCGGTTGAGGATTTTTGCATCTATGTTCATTGGGGATATTGGACTGTAATTTTCTTTGTGATATCCTTTTGACTGGTTTTGGTACCTGGATATTGCTGGCCTCGTTAAAATGATTTTCGAAGCTTTCTCTTCTCTTCAGTTCTATGGAAGAGATTGAGAAGAACAGGTATTAAATCTTCTTTACATGTTTGGAAGAATTCACCTATGAAGCCATCTGGTCGTAGACTTCTTTGTTGGCAGGTTTTTGATTACTGATTCAATTTCCTTACTAGTAATTGATCTATTCAGATTTTCTATTTCTTTATAAGTCAGTTTCTGGAAGACTGTACGTTGCACTTCTTCTAGGTTATCTAGTTTGTTGACATGTAATTGTTCATGATAGTCTCCTAGGATCCATTGTATTTCTGCAGTATAAGCTTTAACAACTTTCATTTCTGATTTTATTTATTGAAGTCCTTTCTTTTTCAATTGGTGAATCATTATAAATATTGGCGAATTTAGTTTATCTTTTCAAAGAACCAGCTATTAGGTTCATTGATCTAATTGCTCTATTTTCATTTTAATCATTATTTCATTTATTTACACTCTGATTTTTTTGTTTCGTTTTTATTTTTTTTATTTTTTATTAACACATAATGTATTACTAGCCCTAAGGTACAGGTCTGTGAATCACCAGGTTTATACTTCACAGCACTCACCATAGCACATACCTTCCCCAATGTCCATAACCTGAACACATTCTCCCTACCTCCCTACCCCCCAGCAACCCTCAGTTTGTTTTGGTACACTCTAATTTTTTTCTACTTCCTTCTTTCTACTAACATTGGGTGTCACTTGTTCTTTCTCTAGTTCTTTTTTTTAAAGACTTTATTTATTCATTTGACAGACAGAGAGGGATCACAAGTAGGCAGAGAGACAGGCAGAGAGAGTAGGGGAAGCAGGCTTCCCGCTGAGCAGAGACCCTTATGTGGGGCTCGATCCCAGGACCCTGAGATCACAACCTGAGCTGAAGGCAGAGGCTTATTTATTTGTCAGATAGAGAGAGAGCGCAGGAGCGAGCACAGGCAGACAGAGAGGCAGGCAGAGGGAGAAGCAGGCTCCCTGCCGAGCAAGGAGCCCGATGTGGGACTCGATCCCAGGATGCTGGGATCATGACCTGAGCCGAAGGCAGCCGCTCAACCAACTGAGCCACCCAGGCGTCCCAATAAGTTGTATTTTTATTTTCATTTGTCACCAAGGTATTTTTTTTCTCCTTTGATTTCTTTTGTTTACCCACTGGTTGTTCAGTAGAATGCTGTTTAATCTCCACATTTTTGTGATTTTTCCAGTTTTCTTCTTATAAGTGATCTCTAACTTCATACTACTGTGGTGGTCAATAAAGACAGTTAATATATTTCAATCTTATTAAATTTATTTAGATGTGTTTTGTGGCCTAACTTATGATCCATCCAGGAAAAGTTCCCATGTGCATTTTAAAAAAATGTATATTCTGTTTTTGGATGAAACATTCTGTTTATATCTCTTAAGTTCATCTGTCTAATGTGTCAATTAAGGCCAATATTTCCTTATTGATTTTCTGTCTAGATGATCTATCTGTTCACATAAATAGGGTATTAATATCCCTACTATTATTGTATTGCTGCCAATTTCTCCCTTTAGATAATTCCTTTATATATTTAGGTGATCCTATGTTGGGTACATAAATATTTGCAAATATATCCTTTTGTGGGGTCGATTGCTTAATCATTATGTAGTGCCCTTCTTTGTATTTTATTACAGTCTCTGTTTTAAAGTTTATTTTGCCTAAAAAAAGTATAGCTCCTCCAGTTTCTTTCACTTTCCACTTGCCTGAAACATCTTTTCTCATCCCTTCACTTTCATCTGTGTAAGTCTTTATATTTGAAGTGAGTCTCCTGTAGGCAAGATATAGATGGGTCTTATATTTTTATCCATTCAGCCATTCTACATTTTTTATTGGAGAATTTAGAGCATTTACATTTAAAGTCATTATTGATAAGTACACACTTATTGCTATTTTATTCACTATTTCTGGTTCTCTTCCCTTATGGTTTGATTACTTTCTTTAGCGTTATGCTTAGATTCCTTTTTTATGTACTTCTGTGTATCTACTCTAGATTTTTACTCTGTGGTTAGAATAAGACTCACTTATAAGAGCCCATATATGTAACAGTCTATTTTATGATGACAGAAACATAAGTTTTAATGCATTCTAAAACTCTACATTTTTTTAAAGATTTTATTTATTTGACAGAGAGAGAGATCACAAGTAGGCAGAGAGGCAGGCAGAGAGACAACGGGAAGCAGGCTCCCTGCTGAGCAGAGAGCCCCGATGTGGGGCTTGATCCCAGAACCCTGAGATCACGACATGAGCCAAAGGCAGAGGCCCAACCCACTGAGCCACCCAGGAACCCTAAAACTCTACATTTTTAATCCCCTCCTCCCCATTTTATGTTTTTCATGTCACATTTTACATCTTTTTTATTTTGTGTATCCTTAATTGATTACTATAGTTCAACCAGTTATTTCTACTTTTGTCTTTCAACCTCCATACTAATTTTATAAGTGATTGATATACTACCTTTACTATATATTTACCTTTTCCAATGAGATTTGTACTTTCATATGTTTTCTTATTAGTAATTCATGCCCTTTCCTTCTAATTTACAGAAGTCTCTTTAACATTTCTAATAAAGCTGGTTTGGTGTTTATGAATACCTTTAGGTTTTACATATATAGATGATCTAAATTGCAACACCTTGTCAGACAGGGTATTACTTGGTTGGAAATTCTTCCCTTTCAGCACTTTGAATACATCATTCCACTCCCTTCTGGCCTGCAAGAAAAATGTCCTGCTACTCTCATGGGATTTCTCTTATATTAAACAATTTGTTTTTCTCTTGCTTTAAGATTCTCTCTTTAACTTTTGACATTTTAATTGTACTGTGCCTTCACATGGATCTATCTGGTTTCTTATTTGGAACACTGAGGTTCCTGAATCTGAATGCCTGTTTTCTCTTCCAGTTAGGGATATCTGTAGCCATTATTTATTCAAAAAAGTTTTCTGCCCTTTCTCTCTCTTCTCCTCCTGGGACCCCATAACACAAATGATGTTCCACTTGATATTGTTATATAGGTCCCTTAAGCTATCTTTGCTTTTTAAAATTATTTATTTTCTTTTTGCTATTCTGTTTGAATTAGTTCCACTGCTCTGTCTTCTAATCACTGGTCCTTTCTTCCACTTCATCTAATCTGCTGTTGAACCCCTCCAGTGTATTTTTCAGTTTAGCTATTGTATTCTTCAGCTCTGTGACTTCTGTTTGGTAGTTTCTTATATATTGTGTCTGTTGGTTGAAGTTCTCATGGTGTTCATCTCAACTTCTCTCAAGTTTGATGAGCATCTTTATGCCCTTTACTTTGTTGTTTTATTAAGTTTTTGTTCCAATTCCCTTTAATAACAATATTCCCTCAATTAATAGCAACAAAGTGGAGAACATACAGTAGCTAATCAAATAGTTTCAAGATTAGTGTGCATAACAATATCCCTCCAAAATAATTTTTCCCAAGAAGTTTCAAATTTACTTTAAAAATGGAAAAAAATATTGGCTAAAATGTCACTTTTCTTACTCAACATCATCATCAGTAATATTTGCCTATGAAATTGCTTTACATGTAGAAAAATGTGAATCTCACACCTCAGTCTACATACCTAGATTAGCATCATGACAAGAATTTTGGTATGATGCCTTAGGTAAAAATGGTTGGCTCCTGTCTAGGAATAAATTTTTCCTAAACTAGCTATTCAGGTGTATGACCTTTTCTTCGAACTCTTCATCAGGTAAATTACTCATTACCTTTCATTAAGACTTTTTTCTAAGTTTTTATCTGTTCTCTTATTTGCAACATATTCCTCTGTTTCCTCATTTTGCTTAAATCTCTGTTTCTACGTATTAAGCAAAACAACCACCTCTTCCAGTCTTGAGGGGGTCCCCATATAAGAGATTAATCCAATCTTTAAACCTTGCCATAGCTCTCTTGGTTGTTTACTGACATTTGTGGTTGTCTCAGTAGCCTGATTTATTCTTTTTTTTTAAAGATTTTTATTTTATTTATTTGACAGACAGAGATCACAAGTAGGCAGAGAGGCAGGCAGAGAGAGAGGGGGAAGCAGGCTCCTGGTTGAGCAGAGAGCCCGATGCAAGGCTCCATCCCAGGACCCTGGGACCATGACCTGAGCCGAAGGCAGAGGCTTAACCCACTGAGCCACCCAGGCGCCCCCTGATTTATTCTTCATAGGTCTCAGTGTTGAGGATGTGCCAGTACCTGTCAGCATTCCAGAAGTGATCTCAGTCAGCACTTAGAATCAGACTACCTGGAATCCAGACCATCAGGTAGCAGCTTTTAAAGTGTATAAATATATACAGTCCTCTAGGACCACAATCATAAACCCTGCTGACCTCCAGACCAGGGAATTTGGATGTGTCCCCTAGGGCAACAGTTGCAAAACCTGGGGCTTCAGAGGCATATATAAGCACTTTTCTGGGACGTACCAGTGAGCTATAGTGAGGCTAAAGGAGAGTGGAAAGATGGCTTTCCCTAGACTTTGTTCCCTGAGAGCAGCTCCACAGCCTGTAGACATGTGGCAAACCTAAAATCTGACCCTCAAACTAAAGCTCCAACACAAGTAAATAGGATTTTTTCACAGAATGACTCATGGTGTGTTTCAGTCTGTTGTGTTTTGAAGGAGCTTTCAGCTAGTTTTTCTTTCTGAGGGAACTGTTCTTTTTGTAGCTTTCGATGTGGTATGTGGGAAGACACTGAGTTAAGGATCTTCTTAGGCTGCCATCTTGTACTGTCTCCTCAATCACTGTAGGTGCTTAAAATGTCATATCAAGCTTCATATTTTAAATGCATTATTTTACCTGACTATATACACAAAGAAATGTCATCAACAGAAATTTCTACCATGATTGCAATTAAAATACACAGAAAATGAATTTGCAGTGCAGAATCCTAAAAGAAAAGTTTATGTTCTTGTTTCCAGTATCAGGATATATTATAAAACATAACCACACCATACTCATAAATATTAATGTAATCAACTTACAATATATGTCTAAACATAAAGTCAATATTCATTCTAGATATTTCCAAATGCCCAAGGCATAATGACTTACTAATATTTTATAATCTATGTTATCTTAGCATTCCTTAAAAAATAAATTTAATCTGGCATGATGAGATAATATAATTTGTGACAATGCAGTGGAAGGGAAGGGATTGATAAGAAACTGTTCTAAAATTGAATGGAGATTTTAATAATAAACTTTTCAAAACATATATGGATATTCCTATCCAAAACAAGTATAACACAAAAGCTGGCTTGCAGTGTTGAAACGTAAGGAAATGGGAAAATAGCTATTCACTGAACATAACAATGAATGTGAAATTAGAAAAGACTTAAATTGAAACTTTAATAGTGTTCATGCTATTTTGAAAAGATCACTTATAATATACCATCATTAAACAGTCTCAGGTCTTATTTTCATCTGATTACCAAATGAGTTTTTCTACTTTATATACACTAGTTAAAAATAATTGCATTATTTTTATTCTGAATGAATTGAGATTTTTAACAAAATCGTCACCCCCATAAAACTAAATGTTTTATAGTAGCAACTTCCCTACGATTTCTAAGCCCATAAGGAAAAAAAAAATCAGATTGGAGTGTAAGAAAGCCATGTTTTATCATGAAGCAGCTACTTCAAACTCCAATAGTTAATGTTTTGTCTCCCCCTTCTGGACTATACAATTATTTTTAAAAACCCACAAAGATTTGATCTTTTTTCATAGGATACATTCAAATAATCAGCCCAACACAAGTATAACATTACATAAAGTAATCATTAAGACACTATTCAACTAGTAAACAAAACTTCAATTTAATAATTCAATAGCAGCTTAAAAGCTAGCCCACAAGTACATACTGTCAGGTTAGTGGTATTTTATGGATATTATGATTACTAGGAATTATAGTATTAGGAATTATAGTAAGGAATACATCAATAGCATTATGAATATACTACTTTGAGCCTGACCATAAGTTTGTACTTTAACAGGAACTTTCATTCAGTATCACCTTCCTCCCTCGCATGAGGAAACAAATTTATTTGGCTCTATTTTGTGAAAAAGGTCCTACAACATTCATTCAGTCCGGACTTCCATGCCCCAAATAGGGCAAACAAAGATACAACTGTTCCTAACCTTCACCTATGATGGGGTTGTCCTTTTGACTCAGATTATTCAGAAACACTGCAAAAGGTACAAAAGTAACATATTAATTATGTAAGATGGCTTATCTGGTAAGCAATAGTACAAGCCACTAAAATGATTAGCTCTATTCTTTTTTTTTTTTTTTTAAAAAGATTTTATTTATTTATTTGTTAGAGAGAGAGAGAGCGCGAGCACAGGCAGACAGAGAGGCAGGCAGAGGCAGAGGGAGAAGCAGGCTCCCTGCCGAGCAAGGAGCCCGATGTGGGACTCGATCCCAGGACGTTGGGATCATGACCTGAGCCGAAGGCAGCCGCTTAACCAACTGAGCCACCCAGGCGTCCCTGATTAGCTCTATTCTATCTGGGTACATTGAGTCACCTAGAAGTATGCATAGCTTTAACTGCCTAATACAGTTATTGAGGCTTCAGTTTATAAACAGGTAAATGTCATTATAATGATAAACATTTGTTCAGCAGCAAAGTGCAGAGGGTACATTTAAAATAGTAAAAGTAGGAGTTTAAAACAGTGAACCAAATTATAAAATTCTACTCTTAGTTCTACAAGTGCTAAAGAAATGCTCCTGTGTGGTGATAATTTTATTCCTGTTTTTGTGATCTTACTAATTTCCCCCTAACATATCTAACTGAACTCATCATTTTTTACTCCAAATTTAGTCTTGCTCCTGATTTCTCTATGATCTCAAATTACTACCATTTCAGTCACCCATCCTTAAAATTTCAGTCATTATTGTTGCAAATATATTCTCTGCCCTTTTCAATCATTTGCTGAGACTAATTAATTTTACTTCTACAATCATTCATCTACACTCTCCATTTAGTTCCTTCTAACCATTCTCCAGTTAAGGGTTCTATTATTTAAACCACTACAACCCCCAGCTTCATCTCCCTGCCCTAGTTTCTTATCTCTCTTATTTATACAGCTCAATTAATCTTCCCCCAAATACAGCTCAGATTTTGCCATTCCATGGCTCAAAACTTTCCAGGATTCCTTTCTATTAAAGTGTAACTCCTTAGCATATTTCTCCTAAAATGACCTTAACCTACCTTTCCAAGTGAGCAACCCACTAATACCCTTAACCTATGTTTTTAGTGACTTTAACTAGCTCCTGTGGTTGGTCATTAAATATGCCCATACCTCCCGTTGTTGAACCCCACTCCAACCACACTAGCCTCTTTACTATTCTTTAAATACTGAATGCACTCTCCTGCCTCTAAGCCATGACACTCCATGTTCTCTCTGCCTGTAAAGTTCTTCCCTAAATATTTACATGGCTCTCCCCAATTTCATTAATGTCTCTACTCATTTGTCACTGCACAGAGAGCTCACCTATCTAAAATGGCAATCCCTGATCACTCTCAGCTTTCTCATTTTACTTTTTTTTTCACAGCACTTAACTACCACTTGCCATTAAATTTGATGTGTCATTGTCTGTCTCCCCAGCTAGAATGTAAGCTCTATGAGAAATGTATCTGTATGGTTCATCATTCAACCACCTGGCATGTAATAGGAGTCCAGTAACTTTTCGTTAAAAAGAAAAAAATGAAACTGTGGTTAGAGAGGCTAACGATCACAGGGAATGAATAAGTGGTGAATCATGGGTTCAAATTCAGGTCTTTCTCATGCCTAAACAGACACTGTTCCATAAACACCCTACTATTGCCCTAAGCACTCAACTATTTATGTTACTAAATGTACTTATATTTAACATTATAAGGTCTGGTCATTATAATTCTGTTTTCCATTTACCATACATAATTATGTCATTCTTACTTTTTTTCCCACTGAATAGTGATTTTTCCACCTGTGGGTAAATTATTCCTGGCTTACAATGAAATAAAATCAATCATTTTAGCCATTTTCTATATCTCGTCAATATTATATTGAGACCACATATGAGTTTAATTTTTTCTAAAAGCCCAGTAATAATCTATACTACATAGCACATAGCTTCCAATAAACAACAAAGCATTCTCCTTTTTCCATCTAACTGAATCTTTCTCAACATTCTTGATCCAGAATAAATCCTATCAAATAGCACACATCTCGAATACTTAGCAAAAAAAAAAAAAAGGTTGCTCATAGTTTTATCTCATTTTACCATGTAATTTTCATGTTTTTATGTTCTTCATACCAAGTATTTAATAGAACTGAATACATTTAGCAAAAAATGTAATTTAGGTCTAATACTTGCAAGCTTCTTTGTACATTAAATGCATTACATATAAACATAAACTTCAAAATCTCCCTGAATTTAGTATTGTTATCCTCTTGTTTAGATGGGGAGACTGGGGGTCAGAGAGGTTAAGTAATCATCAAGGACACACAGCTATATAGCATATAGCAGAGTAGGAATCTGAACCCAGGTCTATCTATCTCTAAACCCATGACCTCTATGGAAATTTACATCCCTTCATAAGCTCTATACTGTGGAAATAAAAAGACCCACAGGGTGATAGTATTATTCAAGAATATACATTACTGTAAACTACAATAATCTAGGAGTATTATAACAGAAGCCCTTAAGGAACACATAATAGAAAGTATAAGATAAAGCAGAAAGTGATTCTTTAAGAAAGTTAAAAATAAAGTGCTACAAAAGCACTTTATTTATAAGCTCATATAAATTACTAGGTAGAAATTGAGGGGGATGACTCAGGGATGGCAATCAGGACAGGCTTCAAGGAGGGCTATAGAGAATGGGCAGAATGTTGACAAAAAAAAAATTCTATGCCAAAAAGAGATCCTAGGATGAGCAAAGTCAGAAGAAAGACTGCATGAGGCTGAGGGGGTGGTTATGTTCAGTTAACAACAAGCAGTTTTTCCAGTCTGATTTTTTTAAAGCAAATTTATAAAGGAAAATAATGAAAAGTAAGGTTAACAGTAGTTAAAGACTGGGAGGGCTTCAAATGCCCCCAATTCTGCTTCTAATCAACATTAGAGAGACAAAAGAAAAGATGCAGACTTAGTTTATTACATATTCCATCTTTCTAATTTCAACTTGGTTTTTATATGACTTATTTTTTGACCAACATATATAATCTCTAGGCAACCATAATAATTACAGTGGTTATTTCTACAATGCATTCTCTCTGGAACATCTTTTTTTAATTTCTATTTATTTATTTGACAGAGAGAGAGAGATCACAAGTGGGCAGAGAGGCAGGCAGAGAGAGAGGAGGAAGCAGGCTCCCTGTTGAGCAGAGAGCCTGATGCGGGGCTTGATCCGAGGACCCTGAGATCATGACCTGAGCCAAAGGCAGAGGCTTTAACCCACTGAGCAACCCAGGCAGCCCTCTCTGGAACACTTTTATGAAATTCTTATCTGCCATTTTTATCAATGAACACACACTTCTCATCTTTTGAAGACTAATGAGGCCATGAAAAATAAGCCCTTTTGTACCTGACTTTCCACCAGAGTGATTTTAATGACTGTTTTCTCACTCCTCACTATAGTCTCAAAAAACAACAAGGAAAGATCTTCCCCGTTAAGGTACCCCTCCCACCTAAACTCTAGAACTAATCCCTCATCATTTCCTCTAGAACCTGATACCTATAGTTTCCTCCCTTTATTGCAGGATATGTGATGCTAATTCCAATGTGAGAAGCAGGTCATAGATAAAACATGGGTGTAAAACAGTTTATACTGAAGATCAATCATAATATCCATCTAATTACACTGTCTTTCAAAAACACTCTCAGACAAGATGAAACTTTTCCATGAAACACATATAGCCCATTAGCCTGTCACTTGTACCTATATGGCCAATGTTTACCTCTCTCTTACATCAGACCTAGTATTTTATGTAAATGAGCTACTAGGGAAGAAAGACATGTAAGTGATTTATTATTAAATCATTATATTATACATATAATGTATATGCATATATGAACATATAATATTATGTTCAATATTATACTAAGGCTATATGGTGGTGCTATGGAAAGGAAGGAGTTATCTAAAACAAATTCTCCTAAGATTGACATGATGCTTAATCCTGATAGATATTTAGGAGCTTTCTACGCACCTTAAAGAAGAAAAGGGCATTCTAGCTCAAAGAATGAGAATGTGCTTGATTTAGAGGTATTAAAGAGGAGGATGTTAAGGAATTGTCAAGTGTTCCTGTACGAACAGAGGACAGGCACATGTAAGAATGGAGATGGAGATGAAATTAGAAAAAGGAGCAGGGATAAGATTGCAAAGGGCAATAGGAAGCCATTTGAAAGTTTTAAGCAGGGAAATCAGCATGATCTGTTTAACAGTGTAGAACATGCATGGTCAGGGTAAGAGAGTGTATACCAGACTACTTAGGGGGCTATGACAATTACAGATGCATTTAATGATGAGGCTAAACTAAGGAAGCAACAGTATGAGTAATTAGGGGACAGAGTTGAGAGTTATCTAAGAGAAATGATCAATAGAACTTCAGAATACGGAGAAATCGTACTATTTCACCAGCTCTGGCAAAAGCCATGCAGAGACCAGGCTAGCTTCAGCTCACATTAAAATAAGCTCAAGAGGGGCACCTGGGTGGCTCAGTGGGTTAAAGCCTCTGCCTTCGGCTCAGGTCATGATCCCAGGGTCCTGGGATCGAGTCCCGCATCAGGCTCTCTCCTAAGCAGGGAGCCGGCTTACCCCACTCTCTCTGCCTGCCTCTCTGCCTACTTGTGATCTCTCTCTCTCTCTCTCTCTGTCAAATAAATTTTTAAAAAAATCTTTAAAATAAGCTCAAGATTCCCTTATAGGCCAAAACCCTATTTAACCCCACCCTCCCACATCTAGCCCCAGTTTTGTACAGGTCCTCCCTGATTCACACAAAAGTCTCCTAGGTAGCCTTGGAAACAAATCTCTCTTCATCCTAATCTAGTATTTCTCAAAGTATGCTCTTCTGCCTACCTGTTGAGGATCTCCTGTGGTGCTTGATAAATATGCAGAGATCTTGGCCCTGTCCTAGACCCCATGAGGGACAAAACTCGCATTTTTATAGACTTTCTAATTTGAGAACCATTGGCCTAATCCAGCCTACCTATACTAATATCAAATTTGTTTTTCTTTATTTTTAATTATTTTTAAAATATTTTACTTATTTATTTGTCAGAGAGGAGAGACAGAGAGAGCACACAAGCAGGCAGAGAGGCAGGCAGAGGCGGAGAGAGAAGCAGGCTCCCCGCCAAGCAAGGGGCCCATACGGGACTCGATCCCAGGACTCTGGGATCATGACCCGAGCCAAAGGCAGTGGCTTAACCCACTGAGCCACCCAGGTGCCCCTCAAATTAGTTTTTCTTAAACTCTGCTTTCCTCAAGTCACTTTCCTGTTCAAATTAACTTCTAATCTTCTAACTGGACTTCCAAGATCCTCCTTCAACTTGATTTTTCAAGCTTTCCAATATACATTCTTTGTTCCAACAACAATCAACTTCGGCGCTTGCTTGCCTTTTCTCTGCTCCCTACCCACACAGCTTGGTTCTTTCTCTATTTAGATCGAGTATTATTTTCACAATCTTAGAGCTTCTTTGTTGTCTCATCTCCCTTATCAAATCCCAGCCATCAAAATTAAGGATTCTAAAAAGCCCAACTTAAGTCCAGAAACTTGCATGAGGTTTTCTCTAATTACTCTATGCCTACTTCTCTCTCCTGGTTATGAATTCCTAAAACACAACCAGCATGCACAATTTAAGGACTGATTCTTTCCTCATATATTAGTAAAACTGCAAGATCTTTCCTTATTTTCCAGTCACCAATGAACCTAACACTGTTCTTGGCACATAATAAGCACTAAAGAAATACTTGCTGATGTTTGAAATTACCCCAAAAGATTGATGGCTTTTTGTCCATGGATGTCACATAAATTAAAAGAGGGGAAAAAAGACTAACTCAAACTTTTATTTTTTTTAAGACTTTATTTATTTATTTGACAGATGGAAATCACAGGTAGGCAGAGAAGCAGGCAGAGAGAGAGAGAGAGAGAGAGAGAGAGAGAGGAGGAAACAGGCTCCCTGCTGAGCAGAGAGCCCGATGTGGGGCTCTATCCCAGGACCCTGAGATCATGACCTGAGCTGATGGCAAAGGCTTAACCCACTGAGCCACCCAGGTTCCCCTAACTCAAACTTTTAAAAGCAAAACAAGTATTATACACATTCACTATTCTGAATACTGTGGTACTTAATAATGTTAAAGATAGGGGCACCTGGGTGGCTCAGTGGGTTAAAGCCTCTGCCTTCGGCTCAGGTCATGATCCCCCTGGGATCGAGCCCCGCATAGGGCTTTCTGCTCAGCAGGTAGCCTGTTTCCCTTATTCTCTCTGCCTACCTCTCTGTCTACTTGTAATCTCTGTCTGTCAAATAAATAAATAAAACCTTTATTTAAAAAATAATAATAATGTTAAAGATAATATTTTCTGCCCTGTTCTTTAAATGCAGGCTGTTGAGTCATGAAGACAAGGTATTTACAAATACATCTCAATTATACAGGCCTCAGGTCATGATCCCAAGGTCCTGGGATCAAGCCCAGTGCAGTGTCTGCTTAGGTTTCTCTCTCTTCCTCTCCCTCTGCCCCTCCTTCCACTAATGTACTCTCTCTGTAAAATAATCTTTTAAAAAAATCTCTCTAGGGACGCCTGGGTGGCTCAGTTGGTTAGGCGGCTGCCTTCGGCTCAGGTCATGATCCCAGCGTCCTGGGATCGAGTCCCGCATCGGGCTGCTTGCTCGGCATGGAGCCTGCTTCTCACTCTGCCTCTGACTGCCTCTCTGTCTGCCTGTGCTTGCTCTCTCTCTAACTAATAAATAAATAAAATCTTAAAAAAAAAATTTAGAAAAAAGAAATCTCTCTAAAATAAATAATCTTAAAAAAAATCTCTAGGGCGCTTGGGTGGCTCAGTTGGTTAGGCGACTGCCTTCGGCTCCCATCATGATCCTGGAGTCCCAGAATCGAGTCCCGATTGGGCTTCCGGCTCCACAGGGAGTCTGCTTCTCCCTCTGACCTTCCCCTCGCTCATGCTCTCTCTCACTGTCTCTCTCTCTCAAAGAAATAAATAAAATATTTTAAAATATCTCTAAAAGACAACAATAGAGAGAACCTTAAAAAATAATGTATACCAATCACTTCAATTTATCAATTTAATATCTGAACCTCAAAGAAATTACATGACTTGTCCAAAGTCACATAGCCAACCAATTAGTACCATCTAACAAAGACCTAGACCTCATGACTACACATCAAAGGCTGTTTTCATTATACTATGTGCTCAATGACACTAAAATCCAAGTAAGATACATTAATAAAAATCATTGCCAACATAAACCAACCTATTAGGAGTCTCTCCCTGCCATCCTAAGACACTGAGGTAAAAACATCCAATTTCATCAGAATCATAAGAACTGAATCATAAAATCATAAACACAGGTACAACTCTAAAAAAATAAGTAAAACTTTCTAAAACAAAATATAAGCATATTCCAGTTCTATACATTTCCAAAAACCACAGGAAAAATAGTTACCATAGCTAAATTCTCATCACCTGATCTTAATCATCTTGCTACTTTGGTAACATATACTCCAAAAGAGAAACCAAAGATATAAAATACTATAAGCAAAATCACTCAATTCCCAAAAGCACAAATTTATACCTAAGGGTAAAACACATCTTTTGTACTCACCATAACTTTACTTCCAACTATCTGCATGCAGTGGTCAACGAAGAGTGGTTATGGTGTAAAAAAAAAAAAAAAGAATAGCAACAGTATTAGTACTCAGAAGTTTTCACAGAAGTTAAGTGTTTAGTAAATTAGTAAATAGCTAAACCTATGTATACTTTCAACACTTTAGATCTAGAGGCTAAAACAAATATACCAGTATTAATTTCTACCATATTCAAAAATATGTAAAGTCTGCAGAATAAGAACTCCCAAATAAAAGAGTACCACTGTTTGAGGAATTTTTTTAATGTACTGTCATGGGCTTATATACTATGATCTAAATCTCAAGTAATATAAAATTAAGTGTAATCAGGCATCAGATATTTTATCAGCCTCACAGCCACTCAAAAAAATTAGCAGTAGAAAACTGAATTTTTTCCAATGTTTTTCTTTCCTCATTATAACAAATACAATATTAAGGATGAAATAAGGCATCTTAGAATATAAATGTTGCATTTAAAGCCATACACATTATGAATTGCAAGTTGAAAACTGGAATATTTTATATTATTATTTTAAGGTTTTTAATACTGTTTTATATTATACTTGAAAATTATAAAGAAGATAGATTGCTTGTGATTCTAGTTTTCTAGGTCATCGTAGCATTTGTATTGTAAGATGAGATAATATAACATGAAGACAAAGAAGCAGTTATATGTATAAACATGCATATATTCATAGGGAGGAAACAGTTCAAAACCTGAAACTTTGAGCTTTCCTAATAGTTAAGAGATAACAGAATTTTTGGGAAGCTGAACTGTGTTTAAGAAAGCAAGAAGTGAAATCACAGTTCTAACATAATTTAATGCCAAAACCCAATTATAAATCAAATTGTTGTTATCAAATTCTTACAGTTAAATATCAAGCAGTGTCCAAAAAATAATTAATGCAACTAGTTAGATAATAGCTGACAGCCATCATTATCAGTATGTGTTCTATTTGCCAGCTAGTACGTTTTTTTCCGGCTAGTATTTTAAAAAGAAAAATAAAATACTGAAATGCCAGGAAGAATCCCAAATTAAACAGGATACCACAAGATGCAAAAAGATATTGACAGTTGCCAAGCAAATTATTTCAAAGGAATCCACGAATCTCCAAACAGAGAAGCAGCTTTCTTAAATATTCATTCAACAGACTATTTATAGGCAGTGATTATTTAGTTGAATAAAAGCCTCTTTGATGCCATTAACAGTCTTCTAAATTGAAAGATATGCTATTGACCTAAATTACTTCCCGACCAAAACGACAGAGGTCTTATTTGTCCCTTGTTTATTTAGCACAGACATAAGACTAAAACAAGAACACACACCTGTCTTAATTAAGGCAGGTCTATACTCAGTGAAACAACCAAAATATAGCCCATTATTAATTCATTATGATTGCAAAATGATTCCATTTAGCTAAGGCACATACAATGAACAGATTAGATTGGCCAAGGGAAGCTAAAAGGAACAGGTCTGGTCATGTTTGACTTCAGTTGTTTCACCTGAGAAAGAAAATATCTGCTAATGGCAAAAGCAAAACTGTAATACATGTATACGCAGAGAAAGATGTACTGTAACTTTCAACTGCTTATTATAGGGGACAATCTAAAAACTTCACAGATGTATTTGTTGTCACTATTTTAAATTATTTCCTATTGAGATTTTTTTAATCAATGATACCTATCAATGTGTCATTTGTCTTAAAAACATAACTTTGCATATTTTAAAATCTCAACCTCAAAGATTGTGATTTAAGTTAGAAATAAACTAGTATTAATATTCTAATAAAGACATTGGCTTTTGGCAAACTGTTAGGATTTCAGTGACTAATTTATCCTCATGAATGTCTATATAGGCTGTTAAGCTAGAATATAGAAGTGCTAAATCACTGATATACTGTGCCTCTTTCAGGATTATGAATGGGTATGACAACGTCTGCAATATTAACAAAGCTTGGTTTTCCATTACTGAAAATATACCCTGGTGTTTTGAAAATATAAATTCTTCCAGATTATTTGTGGCCAAATTATTCACATGTATCAACTACTATAGGTCAGGTCCATAACCACAATTGCTGTAATGAGCAAATGACTCTTCTCCACTCCCTTATTTAAAATTCACTCATCACTGACAGAGTTATTCAAGCTACTTTTTTCCTTTAATGTTCATACAATTTAATATTCTCTATTATGGAACTTCAACAAGAAAAAACTAAGCAATAGTTTTTCATCATTATCTTTTAATTTCCTATATATTTTTATTCCATGATTATTTTAGCCAAGTTAATTATATAACAAAAGACCTGTTTGTTTTAGAAACAGGTTTTGAGCAAGCACCTACATATCAGTTCCATCTCGCTTTATTGTCTTTACCCAGGAACCCAGGAGAATAACATACATTTTCTCTTGAGTTCATAGTTTGTCTGTTTTCAATTCTATGGAAAATGACAAATACACGTGTTAAAGGGAGAAATGTACAATTGATGTTTAAACAAACTATAATTCTCACATGTTTTAAATGTGACTATAAAACATTATCCATCAGGAACACTAGCCCTTAACTTTGTTTTTACCCCAAGATTAAAGTTTTGACTACTTATAAAGCATTTTCATAAAGAAGTGATACAATCATATCGACTTTAAATGAAGAAACTTTTTTATTAATATTATGTTAGTCACCATACAAGAAACATATTTTAAAGATTTATTTATTTCAAAGAGAGCACATGCATGAGCAAGTCAGGGGAGGGAGTAAGGGAGAGAGACTCTCAAGCAGACTCCACACTGAATGTGGAGCTGGATGCCAGGTTCAGTCTCACCACCCTGATATCATGACCTCAACCAAAACAAAGAGTCAAAGGTTTAACCGACTGAGCCACCCAGGCACCCCAACAAAGAAACATATTTAATCAGTGGATAAATATAATGAAAAAGTAAGCAAAATAGCAGAAGATATACAAAGCATGTCTAAACCCTACTGAAAGATAGCAGGATGGAAACCTTGCTTACACATAGGTAAACAGCCATATATTAAACAAATATTATTATAATGATCATGAGTAGGTCAAAGACAGGTGGATTGCTTGTCACTGAATGGCATCCCTCTCACCTTCAAAAGGAAAGTACATAACGAATTTTCTTGGTTTTAAAAACAGAAAACACAGTACTAATTAATGTCTCCCCAAGGTAAGAAAGCTTTAAAACATATTTATCAACAGGCTTTCTTTCACTGTAACATTTGGTCCAAGCAAAATTATCAATTAAAATGTATAATCTTAAAACTCTAATGAAAGAGCTATAGGTGTCATACATGTCAGGTGCTCATATGTATGCTGAATGAAATAAACAAGGGCCATATACTAAATAGTTATAGTACTGATTTTGAGGCTAATATCTGAAACAGAATTTCCATGTCTTTTGAGAAGCATTCAATCTCCATCTTTCAAATAAAGCAATTCAAGAGAGCTCATCCAACATTTACATAAATTTTAGCACTTTAATGTGAAAAATGAGTATATGACATAAATGTGTATGTCTGTGGTCAGCTGAAAACAATATGAGAATAAATAAAAACAAGTTCTACATAGAGTAAAAATCAAAAGGTTAAAGAAAAAGAGCTTTGTATAATCTTCATTATATTCAATCCCACCTGCATGAACAAAAATAAATGAGCCAGAAACACTAACAAAATCTTATCATTAAAAAACACCACATGATTATTCATATATTATCTGTACTTTGTATTCAGATTCAGTTATATAGATTTACTAGTGTATTTTCCTTTAGGTATTTGAAAAATAATACTAAATGTATACCCTACATTTCCTAAAGCATTTTACTATTAACAGTAACTTGAGTGCAAAAATGAGAAGAGATTCATCATTTGAAATCATACAATTTCAAAGTAAAACCCTATGCATCACCAAATTCTATTGAAAACAACGCTCATGGCAAATTTCACTTTTCACTTGAAACATATTCCTGCCCTTGGATACCAGAAGCAAATTAAAAAACATGCTGTTGCTCTGCTCTGGCAGAGCTGGATTGTGTTATGTTTAAATAGTTCAGCATTCAGATTTAGCTTATTTAAAGTACGATATGGAATCAATACAATTGTAGAATTCAGGGCAAAATGCATCAGTAATTGCCACTGCAATTACTGTATTGAAGTAGCAGTAATAGGATAGCCAAATAATTTTAGAACATATTTTCCAAAGAGGAACTATTTTCTTTACTGGTCAACTTTTTAAATTTAAAGTATGAATCTTTTACATGTAAATTCATGTGTGTGTATTATTTATATACATGCACATAATATACAGACCATACACATAAAATCAATATTGGTGTTTGTGTATGTGTGTGTGTATATAAATATATGGTATGTGTATGTGTCTACACACCAATATATACACATACATAGTGATTTTATGAAGTCTAGTTATATAAAGCTTTTTCCTTACAGAAATCTAAAAAATACATTTCATCATTTCAAAAACATATTTCTTTTCTTGAAAAAAGAAATCAAACCTGAAGTCTATTTTTGGAAGCACCTTAGGAAGTAGTAAGCAAAGCCATATAGCCCATTAAAACACTGAAGTTTTTCCTGCTGGAAACAAGTCTTTCCACAGAACTCTACTTTCAAGTCTTTTGAAACACACAGATTTCATTAAACTCCTTCCTGTTGAGCACCCTCTTTTTTATTAAGCTGTATAATAGCAATTATGAGGTAGTTTATAGAGTTAGCATCACATAAAACAATGAAAAATAACTAAAACAGTGTATTAAAAATATTGCTAAAAATTTCATGCAAGGAGAAACCAGACATAAAGCTTTAATGGCAACTAAACTTGTGACTAGCATATGTTCTTGTCTTCTCCCTCAAAATTCAAAATTTTCATATAACAAACAGTACATTTAGTGGAATACCTACAAATTGCTGTGAATTTTTAAGATATGCACAAAACCACTGCTCTAAAACTCAACTGATTAACTCAGAGCCCTCTATCCTTTGTATTACTTAAAATAATGGAAGTCTCTCTAATTATAAGCAGTTTTTAAATACATACTAAATGTGTAAAAAACACATGTATAAGTTTTTTGTGAATAGGCTATAAGTACAGTGAGGCAAGAACTTGAAGATCTGAGGTTTGTTTATTTTTGAGCAGGTAATGCTGAACTCATTATAGTAGTGCCGGGAAAGTGTCACTACTTACAGATTTGGCAGTAGCAGATATGTACTGGACAACCATCTCACGCTTGGTGGTAAAATCTTTGTTTCGTAAAGGAGCTTTACGGTCTTCATTAAGGTTCATGTCTTCCTGTTAGAAAGAAAATCTATTGTGAGCATTTACAAATTTCTGCTTCAGTTTCAAAAGTGATTAATAAATATTAATATTCTTTAAAATATTAAGTCATAAAAAATATATTAAGCCATGCTGTAACTAAAAACAATGATCATTTTGGTGGATCCTTCACTATTATTTTTCACTCCAGGTATCATAACACTGTATAAATTTTACAATGTATTCATGGTTCATATCTCTACTTAATCAACTAATGAGCAGAAAGAAAAAGTATTTTTAAGCTACTCCACAGAATCAATTTGCAGTTTCGTAGCATACACTAGATAACATTAGCATAGATACTAATTTACCCTGAGAGCAAAAATAAATAATGTTTGGCATATTCTCCCTTGGGGTCACTATTATCTGGAAGAACACATCTGATTTTGTAAACTACCAGGAAATACATATCTATAATATAGCACTGAAGAAAAATTCTTGAGAAGTTGCTGGATTTGGGAAGCAAACAAAAAATCAAAAATATAAGCAGCTGTGTTGGGATGACAAAAACTACTCACTGGAGGAAAAAATATTCAGTTACAAGAATACAGTTTTGAGGTTCAGTAAGTTTTAATTTGGCTGTGAATCTTCTTTTATTATATGATATACACAGGTAAATTTTCACTGGACCAATTATTTTTCTTCATTTTTAACCTCATATTAACCCTTACAACATATTAAGACATTCATGAGGGGTCACAAAACCAAGTTGGAAGTGACGATGACTCAAAAAGCAACATTAGGAGCACTGGGTAGCTCAGTCACTGAGCATCCAACTCCTCATTTTCAGCTCAGGTCATGATCTCAGGGTCATGAGATCAAGCCCCACATCAGGCTCTGTACTCAGCAGGGAGTCAGCTTGAGATTCTCTTTCCCCCGTCCCTCCCCCGGCTCACACTCTTTCTCAAATAAATCTTTTTTAAAAAGCTACATCAAATGAAAAGACAACTTACAGAATGGGTGAAAATGTTTCCAAATCACGTCTGATAAAGGACTTATACTGAGCAAATATAAAGAACTCTCATAAATCAATAATAAAAAAATACCCAAATACTAATGAACAAATGATTTGAACAGATATTTCTCTAAATGGCTGGTACAAATGGCTGGTAAGCACATGATGTCCAACATATTATTCATTAGAGAAATGCAAATCAAAACCACAATGAGATACCACATCTCACTCCAATTAGGATGGCTAGGATACAAAAAAATGATAACAAACATTGGTTAGGATATGGAGAAACTGGAAACCTCACACATTGCTGATGAGAATGTGAAATGATACAGCCACTCCAGAAAACAATCTAGCAGTTCCTCAAAAAGTTACACATAAAGTTGCCACATGACCCAGCTTATAGTCAAAAATAATGAAGACATATGTCCACACAAAAATTTGTACATGAACGCTGATAGCAGTAGCATCAAAGAGTGGAAATAATATTAAATGCCCATGAAGTGATGAATGGATAGACAAATGTGTTATGTCCAGACAATGGAATATTCAGTCATAAAGAATGAAGTACTGATAAATAACATCACATGAATGAAACTTGAAATCACATTATGCTAAGTGAAAGAAACCAGTCACAAAAGACAACATACTATATGATTCTATTTATACTAATTGCCCAGGATTGGAAATCTATAGAAACAGAAAATAGATTAGTGGTTGCCAGGGGCAAGGGAGGGGGAATGGGAGGTTGCAGTGTGCCTGCTGATAGGTATGGGTGGTTTTTTTTGGAGTGATAACAGTGTTCTAGGTTGATTGTTGTGATAGCTTCATCACTCTGAATATACTAAAAAACAAACTGAAGTGTATATTTTAACAGTGAATTTTATGGTATGTGAGCTGTATTTCAATTTTCTAAAAATCAGTATTTTTTATCCTTTTATTATCTTCATAATTCTGGCCATTACTATCTTTTTTTAAAATTATTTAAGATTTTATTTATTTATTAGTTAGAGAGAGAGAGAGCGAGCACAGGCAGACAGAGAGGCAGGCAGAGGCAGAGGGAGGAGCAGGCTCCCTGCCAAGCAAGGAGCCCGATGTGGGACTCGATCCCACGACGCTGGGATCATGACCTGAGCCAAAGACAGCTGCTTAACCAACTGAGCCACCCAGGCGTCCCTGGCCATTACTATCTTTTTAATCAAGGAAAGTAATGAACAACAACAAAAAAATCAACTCATATGTAAGAACGCGAGGGGGAAAAAGGATCCATGAAAATAAATCAAGCTCCATATGTCTATAGAATACCAACTTCACTGACAGCAAGAATTCCTTGATCTATATTTCCATGCATTGTAGTGATTCCTATGACTTGTTCAGTCAACACCTATAAATTCTGCTTATATATACAAAGGATCCTCCTTACTAACCACCTGGGTCACTGGGTCACCCCTATCTTTCCTATCTTATTTCCTTATTTTCCTATTTCTCATTTGAATATCAGCCTTCTGATTTGAAGACAGAAGACCTTTTCCTCTCTCTCTCATAGGCTAGATCCAGCACTGTTAAGTCAAAGCAGAATCAGAGAAACAAGGCTGGATATCACTTTTCATGAAGTCCACAGATGCTCATCTATGCTCAGAGTTGATTTCAACTAAAAGAAAACCTACTACCTCACAGGCAGTCCATCCTATATTAGGGAAGTTTAATTTTTCCCAAGTTTTTCTTTGGAAGACTAAATGTACAACAACAGATCATAACAGCAAAGTTAAAGTGGCAGGACTGTGTCATTATTTTTTCTTCCCTACTTTATAAATATTGAATCACTTATTTACTGGACATGTGCCATGTACCAAGGACTATGCTAGGCTGGCTACAGGAATGCAAATTGAAAGAAAGCTTGTACCCACAAGTCAAATGAATTCTTTATGAAGCATTTAGACAATGCCTGATATTTAGTAAATGATATCTTTGCTAAATAAATAAAAATAAATAATTAATGGTCTAGTAGGGTAAACATACATGCAAACCATTGTAACAGAGGCACGTATATGATGCTGTGGGAACACAGAGGATAGATGGAAAGATCAAAGATGTCTTTACCATGATCTGGGTGTTACAGGCTGAGAAAAATCTTAGTGAAGTCAAGGAGACTAGCAAGGAAACCACTGTGTCTTCTGTCATATTTGGTTGCTCAACAGCGTTTAAACATGCTCCCTACATTTTAATACATACTCATAGTATCAGTCCCACCTAACCAAGGAAGAATCCATAAAAACTATATCTGTCAGACTCCCTTATAACTAGAGTACAGACATGTGACTTAGTTTCCACCAATGAAATATATTTATAGGATGTGTCGATTCAGAAATGAACTAAATAAAGCAGGCCACAAGTAAGCGATCCATTCTGCTGAGATGGGTGGCAATATACAGGAGATATGGTTATGGAATTGTTGGCAGCAGCTGCATGTTTTTCACCATGATGGTTTGACCAAGTGGTTCTGGGATGGCAACAGCTCCTACATTGGACCAAATTTCAGTTGTGTGGTTCTGGAAGTTATTCCCATAATATTATCTGAAACCTGTTTCTGCAACCCTCCTGATTCAAGAGCTACCTTGTATCTCTAAATAATAGTTATGTATAACTAGCCAGAACAAATTCTCCATGCTCAATAATTTGAGCTACTGAAGTAATTCCAGGGACTAGTGATAAAAGCCTGAATGAACTAAGGGACATGGTAGTCAGACTGGACAGAGGTTAACAAACTCAAGAACCATATAAATGTTATCTGAAGGCATCATTCTCTCCTTCAGGCTAAAGTATGCCTACCTTAGTTTCATTTGACATGGCATAGTGTTCATATTTATTTTCCTCAAATATTCTGTGGTTTGATAAATGCAAGGAAGGAAAGGACTACCACTTCCATCATCTTGAAATACTTCACCTCTTTTAATTAAGCCTCTGATTTTATGACTTTACTGGCCAGTGCATCATTCTGTTGACTCATAGTGTTTGTTTCCATCAAGATCCCCAAGCACTGCTCACATATGCTAAGCTAGGTTTCTACAGCCTCAAAATATTCTGGTTAAATTATAGTCTCCTACAAATGTGGTTAGCATGAATCTGCACCCCCCAAGGAGAATCAACTCTGAAATGCTAACAAGATTGAGTGTCTGTATCTATACACCTCATAGCCAGGCCTAAGAGTGTGGCAGTGTCTCTAGGTAGAGTTGACTCTCCTTCCCATGATATGTCTACGCTGTAATAAGCCTCCATTCAATTTTTAATGATATACTCCTAAGATCAAGCCATCAGAATAGAATCATGTGAGCAGGCAGAATAAGGATATGAGATTATAAAACTCAAAAGAATGCTCTCAGGTTTAAGTGTGATCATGCACATTAAGCCTGGTATATATTAACTGGCCTTCAAAGAATGCTTTAATAGGAGTGCCTGGGTGGCTTAGTGGGTTAAGCCTCTGCCTTCAACTCACGTCATGGTCTCGGGGTCCTGGGATCGAGCCCTGCATGGGGCTCTCTGCTTAGTGGGGAGCCTGCTTCTCCCTCTCTCTTTCTGCCTGCCTCCCTGTCTATTTGTGATCTCTCTCTCTGTCAAATAAACAAAATCTTGGGGAAAAATGCTTTAATAAATAATAATAATAATGCAAGATTGTTTCTAGTTTTCCTACATACTCTATGCTATTACACATTTCCATTACTTTGTTCATAATGCTATCATCTTCACCTCCCTCTCACTCTAATAACTCTCACCCCATCTTATTCCACTAAGCCCACCCAAATCCTTATCTGGTCAACTCTTAATCCTTCCAATTTATCTTCAAAGTTCCGCTCTGAAACATCTTACTTAGAAATTACTATCTGCATCCTATTCCTCCATATTAATTCCTATATTACAGCACTTAAACTAAAACTATCTGATAAATCCATCTCCCCTAAACTCTAAGCTAACTTGAAGGCAGAAACTGGGTCTTTTTTCTTTTTATTTTCATACTCCCAGCAAAGACTGTAATTTCTGGAATGACTAAGCATTTAATAAATATTTGTTGAACCAATGTGGTGTTTAGGAGCTTTTGTCTAAATATTTTAATTTGTTTTACAGTTATTGACATTTTTTATTCTTCTAAATTTGCCATATAGGTTGACCGGGAATAGATAGAACCATTCATATGAAAAGAAGAGACCATAATGACTCATTTTATTCTTATAGAATAAGATGCATACTGCTAATTAGGCAGCTAATATTTCCAAATCATTAACTCCAATCTTATAATCATTAAACTAAACAGAATACTTGTAACTCAATATTAATTCAATCAATGTAACTGAATATGAAACTCTTCTAAACTCACTAGTTCTTACAGTACTCAAAACACAAAAGCAAGCTTTCAGTATAACTACTTCTACAATACATGAAAAGAATATAGTATTTTGTAGTTTCAAAAAATGTTGTCTGAAGTTTAAATAATTGACCACTTATATTTTCAGCCGTATTTGTAAACACAAAACCACTTTTTTCTCCTTCCATACAAGCAATGATGCAATGTCCCCATTAAAGATAAATTCACTTCTTCAGCAAATAAACATCATATTCTTAAAGTTATTATGCAGGAACCATATGAGAATAGAGTCAAATGAGGCTAAAAGTTATACCAGCTGCCTATTCATTTTCATATTCATGAATTAATTCATTCATGCATTCTCTCTCTCACTCTCCTTTTCCCATCCCCTATTTTTCCTCTCCATTCATAAATTTTTAAATGGTGACAGTATAATTTTGAAAACTTTCTCCTTATATTCCAGCATCATTTTTTACCTTTTCCACTATTTTTCCTATTGTGCATTATGAGAAGTAAATGTCAACCTTTTACATTTTTACATTTGTTCTTCCCTTTAAGAGAGACTACTTGTTCTTTCTTTCTATAAATTTGCTATAAATTTCTATGTATGTTCTATACTCTGTTTCTATTTCTGTAATATGTCTTAATCCCAGCTTAAAGCTGTATTTTCCACATGCTCTTTTAAAATCTGAACTTGACTTCACCATCAAATGTTTGCCTTCATCCTTTGCTTCTCAATAATTATTCAAATACTCTTTCACTTCCGTGTTGAGGGAAACTGTACCCCTGAATGGAATGAACCAATGATATGCTAGTACCTAAAAATATGCCCTAGCATAAATAATGATTATAGTTTTGATTTTACAGCATTTAATTATCTTTTCTAAACATTCCATAATTCCTCTACCTTCTATGAACTAGAAAGGATAAAAAACATTTCTAAAACTCTAATAAAATTATCAAGAATTTGCTCCATAATTAAAGTTGGCCAATTCTACCTGGCATTAAATAAGTACCTCATGTTTTCAAAAGATCCAGTTAACTTTATCTATATAGACTACAGTCATATAACATACAAAGCTCGGATGGAAAACAAAGTAAAGGGGAAAAAATTGTCTAAATATATTATCTCTGCAAATAGTATAAAGCCAAAAGCAAGAAAAAAGCATTATATTGAATGAATGTTGTTGAGTATGGCACAAGAACACTTCATCTATTTCTGCTTTCAGGTCTTATAGGAGAGACGTAATTTTAATACTTACATACACCACTTTACTATCAGGAGGGTAAATTCAGAATATATGTTGGATATTAGAAAACATAAACATTATTTTTACTTTCCCATAATCCTTAATTCTAAAATGATTTCCACAGTGCAGAGACCACATAAAGGATCCACTGCAATTTGTGAAAGATATAAACATTTTATTTAAAAAATACAAGAAATATGGGGTGCCTGGGTGGCTCAGTGGCTTAAGCTTCTGTCTCCGGCTCAGGTCATGATCCCAGAGTTTTGGGATCCAGCCCTGCATCAGGTTCTCTACTCAGTGGGGAGCCTGCTCCCTCCCCTCTCTCTGCCTGTTACTCTGCCTACTTGTGATCTCTCTCTCTCTCTGTCAAATAAATAAATAAAATATTTAAAAAAATAAAAAATACAAGAAATGAGGTTTACTATTTAACATGATAACAATGGAAGAATTAATGGATCCACAGGCCCAAATGGTACATGAGGTATCTTAGGGCAAGAGTGAGATATTCACAATGCACATCTGTTCACTGTCAGTGTACTGCAACATACTGCAGCTTCCATGTACTTGGCTAAATAGATTTATGTGTTATTTTATCTAGTTTTGACTAAACAAACCATCAAAAATAACAAAAATGGAAAAGGGGTATTCAAAGATTCTTGCAAAGACAAAAGACTGAAGACAATAGCAAAAATGTAAGCATAAAGAAACAAGAAAATGCTAGACTGTTACATACCCTACTCCTAATTCTGAGCCTTCCATTCATCATATGATGAAAATAATGAAAATCTAAGGCTAATTACCTTAGTACCTCAAGATTAAAAATTATTAATGTAGCCATGTAAAATATGGTTATATATCATTTTCAACGATGACTCCCATTTTATGTGCATACTGTAGCTTAAAATATTAGGTAATGATAGTACAAAGCCACCTCAAATTACCAGACCATTTAAAAGCCAACCATTCTGAGGATGAAGAGAGCTTTTTCAATTTTCTCAGCAATAATTAAAATCATGTGATACTCAATCCAGCACTTTAGTGAAGTTTTCTAGACTTAATGACATACGTTTATAAGCTTCTTTTGAACTTTTTCTTTCATTAATAGCAAAACACAAAGTCCATTGACACTGGGGAAAATCTTGGTAGAAGCTGAAGAAATACATGTGAAACAACAGGGAATTAAACTAAAACACGTTCCTTTGTCAGCAAATACTGTCAGAAGACCCACAGAAATCATTGCTTAAGATTTACTAAAACAAGTCGAAAAATAACTAAGGGTGGGAAATTTATCACAAAGTTGAATGAAAATGGTTTTTTTAAACAACTCAGCTTAAAATATTTGCTAGATTATTTCAATAATGAAATATAGAAACTACTTTTCTTTGAGTTAGTAATGGAACAAAAAATATTACAATTATAAGTGATTTACTTAAAAAAAACATGTTTTATGAAAAACCTATAAGTGGGAAGGATTCCTAAAAAAGATTACCCCACATGTAAAATTTAAGCCATTCCAAGAAAGAAAACTGAAACCAAAGTCCACAAAGTGCTACAGAGTCAAAAATGTAGTAATTTTTAATTAAAGCAAGATATTTCTTTTTTTTTTTTTTAAGATTTTATTTATTTATTTGACAGAGAGAGACACAGCGAGAGAGGGAACACAAGCAGGGGGAGTGAGAGAGGCAGAAGCAGGCTTCCACTGAGCAGGAAGCCTGATGTGGGGCTCGATCCCAGAACTCTGGGATCATGACCTGACCTGAAGGCAGACACTTAACGACTGAGCCACCCAGGCGCCCCTAACGCAAGATATTTCAAATAGTGTAGAATATTTCTAATATCTTGAAATGAGATAGGAAGTGAGCATGAAAACATACTGTACCTCACAGATATTTCTGGTTATCTCAACAAAATACTTTAAAAACTGCTGAAATTTAGCATGACAGGAATTTTTTAATTCATCAAAACACTAATAATCCCTTAAAACTTTAAAAATTAGTAAGAAAGTAACTGCTTTTCAAATAAACGTCATTAAAAAAAGAAACACATTGGCAGACGCAACTGCTCTATCAGTTTCCATCAACACTGCATAACTCATTTCTTTCTCCTTCTTCCTGGCAGCAACAGATGCAACATCTATAGCAGATATGAGCACCCAAACATGGAGGTGAGGATCTCTACATTACAAATGTGAAAGTAAAAATACAGAGACGGAGACCCCTATGAAATTAGTTGAAGCCCATTTTTTAAAGCAAATTTTGATCCATTTATTTAAAAATATAAAACTGTAACACTCCAAATTAGTTACAAGAATACCGGACTGTCATCAAGGAAGATGGCAATTTACAAGCCATGATTCAGCAGAAAACCTCTGCTTGATTCACAGATTGCACTGAGAAAAGTTAATACTATTATTTAGTAATATTGCTAATGATGTTCCTGTTCCATGGGGACCTACATATATCTGTCAGACCTATGTTTCAACTATAATACACATTAAATCAAATAACCAAATGAAATAAATGTGGAACTAAACCTTCTAATTACTTACTTTTCTAAATAATACATGAAAAATAATGAAACAATGACATTGTTATCACTAAAAAGCTAATTGTAACAGCAAAGGTTTTTATACCATTACTACAATTTTAGAGAGGAGAGGCAAGACGGCAGAGGAGTAGCAGACTGAAAGGACATCGGGTCACAGAAGTTCAGCTAGATAGACAGTTATCAAACCATTCTGGACACCTCCAAACTCAACAGGAGATTGAAGAGAAGAAGAGCAGCAATTCTAGGAAGAGAAAATCCACCACTTTCTGAAAGATAGGACCTGCAGAGAATTGAATCCGAAGTGATGGGAAGATAGACTGGGGCAAGAGGGGCTGACTCCTGGCAAGCAGCAGAGCACAAAATCAGAACTTTTAGAAGTCTGCTACACTGAGGGATATCACTCTAGAGGCTAAGCGTAGGTGGAGCCCTCACAAGGACAGTGGAGTCTCAAGACCCAGGGGATCACTGAAAGATCGACGGGATCTGAGTGTGTTAAAGCTCCCAGCTATCAGAGAGGGGAAGCTGACTACAGAGACAAAGCCGAGGACTGAACCCTCAGCTTGGGATTACCTTAAACTGTGATGCACAGCACAATCGGGTCGCTGCTCTTTGAGCAGGGACCCCACAAGTGACAGATCCAGAGAGACTCACATTCCTCCTCTGGAGGCAGGAACCTGCTGGGTTTGGAGACTCCACGGAACTGTGCACTAGAGATGGAAATGCTCGGTCATAGACTGGGTGAGCCCAGAGAACAGCCGGACACCAGGGAGACAAGAGCGATAGACACCTATTCTGAGGGTGCACTGAGGAGTAGGGCCCTAAAGACTCGGCTCCTCCAGGCTGGAGAATAGGAGGGCGCCATTTTTACTCCCATCCTCCAGAGCTCTACAAAAAGCGTTCAGGGAACAAAACCTCCTGAGAGCGAACTTGAGCAGATTTCTTAGCCTAGCCCCTAGCAAGGGGAGTACAATTCCACATCAGGCAAAGACATTTGAGAATCACTATAAGAGGCCCCTCCCCCAGAAGATCAGAAAGAACATCCAACCAAGAGCAAACTCACTGATCAAGGAGAACAGCGGAATTCCAGAGGAGGGGAAAGCAAAGCATGTAATTCATAGCTTTCTGCCCAAGATTCTGTACTCTTCAAAGTTAATTAAAATTTATTAATTTTATTTTTCACCTATTCTAATTTTTTAACATTTCTTCTTTCCTCTTTTAACATTTTTAACTGCTTTACCTTAACAATACCTTTCTTAAAAATATCTTTTTAATCATTCATTCTTATATACATATTATCTCCATTATTGTATCTAACTTTATTTTTTATATATATATAGGGTTTTTTCTTCTAAAAATGTTGGGATATAATTTCTTCTAATAGTAAAGCATCAGGATATAAAATCAATGCACAGAAATCAGTTGCATTTCTATACACCAACAACACAACAGAAGAAAGAGAAATTCAGGAGTCCATCCTATTGACAATTGCACCCAAAATCATAAGAGACCTAGGAACAAACCTTACCAAAGAGGCAAAGAATCTATACTCAGAAAACTATAAAGTACTCATGAAAGAAATTGAGGAAGACACAAAGAAATAGAAAAACGTTCCACGCTCATGGATTGGAAGAATAAATATTGTGAAAATGTCTATACTACCTAAAACAATCTACATGTTGAATGCACTCCCTATCAAAATACCATCAACTTTTTTCAAAGAAATGGAACAGGGGCGCCTGGGTGGCTCAGTTGGTTAAGCAACTGCCTTCGGCTCAGGTCACGATCCCGGAGTCCTGGGGTCAAGTCCCACATCGGGCTCCCAGTTCCATGGGGAGTCTGCTTCTCCCTCTGACCTCCCCTCTCATGCTGTCTCACTCTGTCTCTCTCAAATAAATAAATAAAATCTTTAAAAAAAAAAAAAAAAGAAAAAGAAATGGAACAAATAACCCTAATATTTATATAGAACCAGAAAAGATCCTGAATAGCCAGAGGAATGTTGAAAAAGAAAGCCAAAGTTGGTGGCATCACAATTCCAGACTTCAATCTCTATTATAAAGCTGTCATCATCAAGACAGTATAGTACTGGTATAAAAACAGACACATAGATCAATGGAACAGAATAGAGAGCCTAGAAATGTACCCTCAACTCTGTGGTCAACTTTTCTTTGACAAAGCAGGAAAGAATATCCAATGGAAAAATACAGTCTCTTCAACAAATGGGGCTGGGAAAATTGGATAGCCACATGCAGAAAAATGAAACTGGACCATTTCCATATATCACACATGAAAACAGACTCAAAATGGATGAAGGACCTCAATGTGAGAAAGGAATTCATCAAAATCCTTGAGGAGAACACAGGCGGCAACCTCTTCAACCTCAGCCGCAGAAACTTCTTCCTAGGAACATCACCAAAGGCAGGGAAGCAAGGGCAAAAATGAACTATTAGGATTTCATCAAGATCAAAAGCTTTTGAACAGCAAGGAAAACAGTCAATAAAACCAAAAGACAACTGACAGAATGGGGGAAGATATTCACAAAAAACATATCAGATAAAGGGCTAGTATCCAAAATGTATAAAGAACTTATCAAACTCAACACCCAAAGAACAAATCATCCAATCAAGAAATGGGCAGAGGACATGAACAGACATTTCTGCAATGAAGACATCCAGATGGCCAACAGACACATGAAAAAGTGCTCCACATCACTGGGCATCAGGGAAATACAAATCAAAACCACAATGAGATACCACCTCACACTAGTCAGAATGGCTAAAATGAACAAGTCAGGAAATGACAGATGCTGGCAAGGATGCGGAGAAAGGAGAACCAACCTACACCGTTGGTGGGAATGTAGGCTGATGCAGCTACTCTGGAAAACAGCATGGAGGTTCTTCAAAAAGTTGAAAATAAAGCTACCCTATGATCCAGCAATCACACTACTGGGTATTTACCCTAAAAATACAAATGCAGGGATCTGAACGGGCATGTGCAACCGAATGTTTATAGCTGCAATGCCCACAATAGCCAAACTATGGAAAGAGCCTTAGATGTCCATCAATAGATGAATGGATAAAGAAGAAGTGGTATATATATACAATGGAATACTATGCAGCCATCAAAAAATGAAATCTTCCATTTGCAACAACATGGATGAAACCAGAGGGTATTCTGCTGAGCAAAATAAGTCAATCAGAGAAAGACAATTATCAAATTATGTCCTTGATATAAAGAATTGGAGAGGCAGAGTGGGGAATTTGGGGGGTATGGACAGAAAAAATGAAACAAGATGGGATCGGGAGAGAGACAAACCATAAGAAACTCTTAATCTCACAAAACAAACTGAGGGTTGCTAAGGGAAGAGGGGTTTGGAGAGGATGATTGCATTATGGACATCGGGGAGGGTATGTGATATGGTGAGTGTTGTGTGTAAGCCTGTTGATTCACAGACCTGTACTCCTGGGGCAAATAAAACATTATATGTTAATAAGAAATGATAGAAAAAAATTAAAAATAGATAAATAAAAAAATTTAAATCATTTTTTGAAATCTTGTTCATGTTTTTCTCATTCTTTATTATGTCTGTATTTTACAACAGACATAGTACATATGTATATGTATAAAATTTTTAAATAAAATACATTGGGGGGACGCCTGGGTGGCTCAATTGGTTAAGCAGCTGCCTTCGGCTCAGGTCATGATCCCAGCGTCCTGGGATTGAGTCCCACATCGGGCTCCTTGCTCAGCAGGGAGCCTGCTTCTCCCTCTGCCTCTGCCTGCCACTCTGTCTGCCTGTGCTTGCGCTCTCTCTCTCTAACAAATAAATAAATAAAATCTTTAAAAAAAAATACATTGGGATTACTTGCTCAAACACACATTTTTTTTCTAACAACATAGTAAATCAGGAAGTTGAGAGACTATTACACTAGTGCAGAGCTTGATAAACTTTCTCTATAAAGGACCAGATAGTAAATGTTTTAGGCTTTGTTGGTCGCAGGGTCTATATCACAATTATTCAACTCTGCAGTGGTAACACAAAAGGAGCCACAAATGATATACAAACAAATGGCTATGGCTGCATTCAAAAATACTTATAAACACTGAATTTCATATATTTTTCATGTGTCCTGAAACAGTCTTCTTTTGATTGTTTTCCAGCAATTTAAAAAATGTAAGGTTAAAATTTTTTTTCTAATTATTCTTACTTTTTGAGCCATCAAAAATAAAATCCTAGAGGCACGGATAGTGTATTTGTAATCTTTATGTTCCCCTGGACCTAACAAAGTATCTGGCATTCAATGGAGAGATGTCAAATAAACTTTTCCATTTTCTTTTAAGATTTCATTTATTTATCAGAGAGAAAGAGAGAGAGAGAGAGAGAGAGAGAGAGAGAAAGTATGCACAAGCAAGCAGATGCGGAGAAAGAAGCAGGCTCCCTGCCAAGCAAGAAGCCCAATGAGGAACTCGATCCCAGGATGCTGGAATCATGACCTGAGCTGAAGGTAGCAGCCTAGCTGCCTGAGCCACCCAGGCGTCCCCCCATTTTCTTTTTAATAATTACACATTATGTCTTGCTATATCACCCCTATCAGAACATAAGCTTCTTGACAGCAGGAGATCCCCTTGAGCTCTTTTCTCTCTTTTTTCCTCAGAGCTTAGAACAGTACCTGGCATACAGAAGGCACTGGATCTTGATAAACTTAATTGTTTAAGCTCTGAGAATGCTTTAATGCCAAAAAATACTGAAAATTCATTAAGTGACATGGGGTTTCATAGTATATTCGGGTCTTTCCTGTTTCCTCCCTGAGCTCCTGCACTGGGTTAAGCACCCACAGTAGCCTATTCACAGGTGTCCTACTACTATTAAAACCAGTTTTGTACATTCTTCTCTCCCTGACCAAACTCTTGAGTTCTATGATGACAGTGGACGTATTGCATTCATCTTTGTACCTCCAACATAGAGCAACCTGGAATACTGCACATATTAAAAAAAAAAAAAAAACGGTTGTGTGGGTGCCTGGCTGGCTCAGTTGGTTGTGTCTGCCTTCAGCTCAGGTCTTGATCCCAGTGTTCTGGGATCAAGCCCCCGTGAGACTCCCTGCTCAGCTGGGAGTCTGCTTCTTCCTCTCCTGTCCCTCCCCCAACTCATGTTCTCTCTCCTGTTCACTCTCTCTCTCAAATAAATAAATAAAATCTTTTAAAAACAAACTGCTGTGGAAATATATTCATATCAATGAATGTATAAAAAATATATTTGGGAAAGCAATTCTATGTACAAACCAAGAACAGAGGCAGTAAACTGTGAAGTTTACCAGCTACAACCAGATAAATTTGCAAAACCTAGTTCCTTTTATTCTTCTTCCTGGGACTCCTACCCTACTACTCCCTCACTTGCAAAACTTGGTGAAAATTTTATTTGTTAAGCAAATTTAAAAGTGACTCAGATTTAGTTACCTTTTTTAAAGAAGATTTTGTTTGTTTATAAATAAAGAGTAGGGGGATGGGCAAACGGAAAAGGGGAGAGAGAAAATCTCAAGCAAACTCTATGCTGAGCACAGAGCCTGACACAGGGCTCAATCTCACGAGTCTGAGAACATTCATGACCTGATCTGAAATCAAGAGTTGGACACTTAACTTACTGAGCTACCCAGGCACCCCTCAGTTACCTTTTAGACCTATGTACTGGGTAAGTTTTGCTCCTTCTTTACAAGCTCTTCTTAGAATCTACAGAATCTATGTAATCTATGTATCTGAGTCTAATATCGTACAGTAAGGACACTGGAAATTTAAATGTAACCAATGGAAATTATGTGATCTAGACAATTTCTAAGGCTGCAATAATTTCTGACTATTTCCATGGCTTATTATAAATTTTAAGATTTATTTTACCTATATTTTATGGTAATTTAACTATCAATTCAAATTACTAATGATGATAGCAGAAAAAGGTTCTCATTCAAGCTAATAACCAACTCCTAAAACACCAATGTTGTATAAGAAAGAAACCCAAGAGAGAGTCAGGGGAGAGTAAGGATACTTGGGTTAAAGTATAACACCTGGGGTCCAAAGTCACAAATTCTCTCTAAATTGGTGAAAGCCAAAAGAGAGAGAACAAAAACTAAAAAGCTTTGGGATTATTTATGGCAATCCTAGAAGACAGAACATGGACTAATTTAGTATTTATTGCATATAACTTTACTGTCATTAAAATACGCCAAAAATGCAAAATATATTAATATAAATTACTGAATAGAAACAAAGCACAAAACAAATTTATACATGGAATCATATAGTAAAATGAGGTTGAAATGAAATATGCTGACAAATTAATCAAATATCATCACTAGCCTCATGTTTTGCATATGACAAAACTATTTAATTGCCTATGTCAGAACATATCTACAAATCCAATGTCACCAATGTAAGCTGGACCTCTATTCAATAGATCCTTCTGATAGCTAACATAAGAAATCAAATTCCAGGGAACCTGGGTAGCTCAGTGGATTAAGCCCATGCCTTCTACTCAGGTCATGGTCTCAGGGTCCTGGGATCGAGACTCGCATCAGGCTCTCTGCTCAGAGGGGAGCCTGCTTCTCCCTCTCTCTCTACCTGCCTCTCTACTTGTAATCTCTATCTGTCAAATAAATAAATAAAATCTTTAAAAAAATGAAATAAATCAAATTCCAACTTGAGTTCTCAAGACATCTCTCTGTCTATATCTATTTTTCAAGCTTAAAATGGAAACCTTCTCTCCCTCTACTCCCCAAGAAAGAACAACTGCATACAAAAAAGTAATAATACTCAAAGGGAAACACAAGTGTCCAGACAGATCTCTCCTTGTTCTAACTGCATTAATTCATGTTGTATAAAAACAAATTACCACTACTAAATATTTAATAGTCCTTAGGCAGTATACACAAGTGTGCAAAAACCAGCTCAGTTATTCTCAAAGACCATGGAACTCAAAGGCCATGTAAGCTCAAAGGTCATGAATAACTATTCAATTATACCAATATTAATTTACTTATAAAGTGGAAAGGAGATATTTCACCAATCTAATTGGAAGCATACAAAATGCATCTGATTAACATGAGAAACGTTACAAATAGAATCTCATTCAAATTTGAATTTTTGGTTAACAATGATATATAATACTACAGTCACATTTTATAGTTACTACAGTAACTACACTTACTACAGTCACCTTTTATAGTTAGCAAAAAAAAAACAAACAAACAAACAATGTAGTATCAGTATTGCTGTTTCGGTCCTACTACCTTTACCCACTTGTGAAACATGTGAAAATATGACTCTGGGCAGAGGAGGGGAACAAGAATCTTAACGAGCAAGTATAATTTATTCCTGCTGCTAATTATAAAATTCATATAAAAACAAATGTTTTTCATTCTTGGAAGTTTTAATAGAAAGTCTTCCTTATTTTCAATTAATACTCAGTGACTATAAGTAAAAAAATTCAGTCTTATAAACTACTGAAGACATGCTGCTATATAAAGAGAATGTGTTTTATAAAAGAATCATCTATAACTTTCAAATTTGGAGCTTTAAAATCTTTCAGCAATAGCCATTGATACCACTGTGCAAAAGATCTGTCTATAATTGTTTCACTAAGTATCTACAATTTGAAAAGTGACATTCGAATGCAGAAAATTATGTAAAATCAATGGAACATTAGTAATTTACGAATACACTAGAAAAGGAAAACTAACCACTCAAATTTGTCAGTTAACTTGTTGCATGATTTTACTTAGCAATAGTCAAGTGATTTTTAAAACAATCTATTAATAATGAAATAAGAGTAATAGTAATCAGAGTTAACATTTAAAAAATTATGTCTAGGGGTGCCTGGGTGGCTCAGTGGGTTAAAGCCTCTGCTTTCAGCTCAGGTCGTGATCCCAGGGTTCTAGGATCGAGATCCACATCGGGCTCTCTGCTCCTCGGGGAGCCTGCTTCCTCCTCTCTCTCAGAATGCCTCTCTATTTGTGATCTCTATCAAATAAATAAATAAAATATTTTTTAAAAATAAAAAATTGTGTCTATACTGGGGCACCTGGGTGGCTCAGTGGGTTAACCCTCTGCCTTCAGGTCAGATCCTAATCCCAGGGTCCTGGGATCAAGCCCCACATCGGGCTCTCTGCTCAGCAGGGAGCCTGCTTTCCCCTCTCTCTTTGCCTGCCTCGCTGCCTACTTGTGATCTCTCTCTCTGTCAAATAAATAAAATCTTTTTTAAAAATTATGTCTAATACTAATTTCGTATTTAACCCAAAATCCCCTAATATCTACACTTATAAGCCTATACACTGAGAACTGCTGTTGATAAGATATGATCCTCAAGCATACCAAGAGTTTCAATTATCAGAGTAAGATAGGATTATATTTGAATACTGCCTTTGATAATTTAAGCTTTTCACCAAAAGTCCTACCAAAAATACATCATCACCCAGAAATTCCAAATAATAACTTTTATTAGCAGTTTGAAACTAACTTATTTCTGGCCAAGCATCTCATATATGATTACTGTGTATAACATTGTGCTATTTTGTACAATTATTTAGAAGTTTTTATACCTCAGGATGTATCCTAAAACACATACTGAGTGTTTAGGTCAAATGATCTAAATGTTTGTTTGTAGTTCACTAAAGTGAAAAAAAGCCAATCAACAGAAATAGCACAATAAAAGATGAGAATCATGAAAAACAAGAGTATCATACACAGTGGATATCAAGTAGAACCAGAACATCTATTACTTTATTTTTACAAGGAAGGACCGCCAGGAAGAGCAAAATAAAAGAACTGTGACGCTGAGAAGTCTACTTGTGTTTTTGAAACAGAACCACTTAACTGTCTTCTCCCAATCAATTTAGATAATGGCATTTTAACAGTTATCCATTATAAATTTTCAGCCTCTTTCAACTAATACTTTGTAAAAAGACACTACAGACAACTTTACATCATCAGTGGGAAATAATCCATCCCAAACTGGCTTTGCCTACTAACCAATATACTTGTGAATTGCTTTCTATTTCCACTGAGTATGTGTGCAAGGAAAATGTATTAAGCAGGCTCCCTGCTCAGAGCTTGTTTCTCCTTATTCCTTTGCAATTCGTCCTGCTTGTGTTCTCTCCCTCTCTCTCAAATAAATAAATAAAATCTTTAAAAAAAAAGAGGGGAGGAGTCAAGATAGCGGAGAAGTAGCAGGCTGAGAGGACATCAAGTAGCAGGAGATCAGCTAGATAGAGTATCAAACCATTGTGAAGACCTACAAATCCAATAGGAGATCAAAGAGAAGAAGAACCCACAATTCTAAAAACAGAAAATCAACCATTTTCTGAAAGGTACTGAATCCAAAGTGACAGGGAGATAGACCGTGGTGGGAGGGGCTGGATCCCGGCAAGCGGCGGAGCAATGGAGCACAAAATCAGGACTCTTAAAAGTCAGCTCCACTGAGGGACATCGCTCCAGAGGCTAAACCGGGGTGAAGCCCACGCGGGGTCACAGAAGGATCGGGGGTGTCTGAGTGTCGCAGACCTCGCAGGTATTAGAGCGGAGAAGCTGGCTACAGAGACAGAGCTAAGGAGTGAGCTTTCAACTCGGGGTTACCTTGAACCGTAATCCAAGGTGCCACTGCTCTCTGAGTGGGGTCCCCACAAGATCCGGGGAGACACCCCCTGGAAGAGCTCAGGGATCTGTGGGGTTCGAGAACCCAGGCGGAGTTGTGTGCCAGAGACAGAGATGCTTGGTCACATGCTGGGTAAGCTCGGCCCGGCCAGAGGCCAGGGAGACAGGAATGATTGAGCGCTTTTCTCCAAGCACGGCCAGAAGCCAGGGAGACTGGAGTCATTGAGCGCTTTTCACTCAGAAGTGGGGCCCCGAGCTCTCAGCTCTTCGGGGCCAGAGATTGGGAGGCCGCCATTTTCATTCCTGTTCTCTGAAATCTACAGAAAGACTTCAGGAACAAAAGCTCCTGAAAATGAACATGAGCGGCGTACTTAGCATGGCCCCTGGTAAGGGCAGTGTAATTGTGCCTCTGCCAAAGACACTTAATAATCAATACAACAGCCCCCCGCCCAGAAGATCAACAAGAAAATCCCAGTTAAGACCAAGTTCACTTACCAAGGAGAACAGCGGAATTCCAGAGGAGGAGAAAGTAAAGAATGGAATTCATAGCTTTCTCCCCATGATTCTTTAGTCTTGCAGTTAATTAATTTTTTTAATTTAATTTTATTTTCTTCAGCTAAATTGTTTTTAACTTTGACCCTTTCCTCTTTTAACGTTTTTTTTAACTAGTTTATCTTAACAATACCTTTCATTAAAAAAATAATAATAATGATCTTTTTGGAACCTTCATTCTTACAGTCATATTTTATCCTTCATTGTATCTACCTTTATTTTTTGTATACACATAGGGTTTTTTCTTCTAAGAAATCTGGGGTGCTTCTTCTAATAGATCAAAATATACATTAAATCTAGCTCCAGGCTTCTTCTAATCTCCAGCCCGAGCAAATTCTCTCCATTTTCCTTTCCTTATTCGCCCAACCAACTTACTTTATCAACTATTTTAGAAATTAAAAAAAAAATTTTTTTCATCGTTATAAGCATATTCCATCCCTTCATTGTGTTTACCGTTATATATATTATCCATTCTTTAAAGTTTTGGGAGGCAGTTTCTTGGAAGAGACCAAAATACTCCCAAAATTAACTGGGTGACCATGTTCTAGTCAACAGTCCAAAAAATATATAAATGTACATATTTATATTTAAATATATTTTGTTTTTTATATTTTTTCTTTATTTGTTTTCTTACTTTAATTTTTTTTTCTGAACGTCTTTTTATCACTTTTCTCCCCCCACCACGATTTGAGTTCACTTCTGGTTTGTTTAAAGCACATTTTCCTGGGGTCCTTGCCACTCTTTCAGAATTTTATTTACTCCCTCACATATTCTTCTCTAGACAAAATGACAAGGCAGAAAAACTCACCACAAAAAAAAAAAAAAAAGAAAAGGAGGCAGTACTGAAGGCTAGAGACCGAATCCATAAAGACATTGGTAATATCTCAGATCTACAGCTCAGAATGACAATTCTCAAGGTTCTAGCTGGGCTCGAAAAAGGCATGGAAGATATCAAAGAAACCCTCTCCGGAGAGAAAAAAGCCCTTTCTAGAGAAATAAAAGAAATAAAATCTAACCAAGTTGAAATCAAGAAAGCTATTAAAGAGGTGTAATAAAAAATGGAGGCTCTTATTGCTAGGAAAAATGAGGCAGAAGAAAGAAGTAGTGATATAGAAGACCAAATGACAGAGAATAAAGAAGTTGAGCAAAAGAGAGACAAATACTGGACCATGATGGGAGAATTCGAGAGATAAGTGACACCATAAGACGAAACAACATTAGAATAATTGGGATTCCAGAAGAAGAAGAAAGAGAGAGAGGAGCAGAAGGTATATTAGAGAGAATTATTGGGGAGAAGTTCCCTAATATGGCAAAGGGAACAAGCATCAAAATCCAAGAGGTACAGAGAATCCCCATCAAAATCAATAAGAAAAGGTCCATACCCCATCATCTAAGAGTAAAATTTACAAGTCTTAGCGACAAAGAGAAAATCCTGAAAGCAGCCCAGGAAAAGAAGCCTGTAACATGCAATAGTAAAAATATTACACTGGCAGCGGACTTATCCACAGAGACCTGGCAGGCCAGAAAGAACTGGCATGATATATTCAGAGCACTAAATGAGAAAAACATGCAGCCAAGAATACTATATCAGCTAGGCTATCATTGAGAATAGAAGGAGAGATAAAAAGCTTACAGGACAAACAAAAACTGAAAGAATTTGCAAACACGAAACCAGCTTTACAGAAAATATTGAAATGGGTCCTCTAAGCAAAGAGAGACCCTAAAAGTAGTAGATCAGAAAGGAAGAGAGACAACATACAGTAACAGTAACCTTACAGGCAATACAATGGCACTAAATTTGTATCTTTCGATAGTTACCCTGAATGTAAATGGGCTAAATGCCCCAATCAAAAGACACAGGGCATCAGAATGGATAAAAAAACAAAACCCATCAATATACTGCCTTCAAGAAACTCATTTTAGACACAAAGACACCTCCAGATTTTTTTTGACACCTCCAGATTTAAAGCGAGGGGATGGAAAACAATATACCAAGCTAATGGACATCAAAAGAAAGCTGTGGTGGCAATCCTTTTATCAGATAAATTAGATTTTAAGCCAAAGACTATAATAAGAGATGAGGAAGGACACTATATCATACTCAAAGGGTCTGTCCAACAAGAAGATCTAACAATTTTAAATATCTAGGC
>ML100531.1:50843-85501 GCA_003697995.1 Taxidea taxus jeffersonii | reverse complement strand
AACCACTCTGGAAAACAGCATGGAGGTTCCTCAAAAAGTTGAAAATAAAGCTACCCTATGACCCAGCAATCGCACTACTAGTTATTTACCCTAATGATACAAATGTAGTGATCCGAAGGACACATGCACCCAAATGTTTATAGCAGCAATGTCCACAATAGCCAAACTATGGAAAGAACCCAGATGTCCATCAACAGTTGAATGGATAAAGAAGATGTGGTATAATTATACAATGGAATACTATGTAGTCATCAAAAGAAATGAAATCCGGCCATTTGCGACGACATGGATGGAACTAGAGGGTATCATGCTTAGCGAAATAAGTCAATCAGAGAAAGACAACTATCATATGATCTCCCTGATATGAGGAAGTAGAGATGCAACATGGGGTACTTGGCGGGTAGGAAAAGAATAAATGAAACAAGATGGGATCGGGAGGGAGACAAACCATAAGAGACTCTTAATCTCACAAAACAAACTGAGGGTTGCTGGGGGGATGGGGGTGGGGAGAGGGTGGTGGGGTTATGGACACTGGGGAGGTTATGTGTTATGGTGAGTGCTGTGAAGTGTGTGAACCTGGCAAATCACAGACCTGAAACCCTGGGGCTAATAATACAATATATGGTTATAAAAAATAAAAATTAAAAAAAAAGAAATTCAAAGGTTAAAAAAAAAGATGCTACAAAAAGAGCATTTTTTTTACATTTTTATGTATCTTAATTTATGTTCCAGCTCATCCACTTACTAGCTAAGGCAAGTTACAGAACCAATTTCTTCACTCTCGCTTAGCTTCGGTTTCCTCATCTAAAAATGGAGTAAAACTTTGTCACCTACTTTGTGGCATTTTCATAAGGATCAACTGAAATAATACGTATAAACTATTTAGTTACAAGCCTGGCTTGTAAGTCCACAGTAAATGAAAGCTATGATAATTCATAAAATAACTTCTTCACTATAAGTTAATTATGGTCAACTATAGATATCATAGAAAACACATAATGTTCAATGTACAAGTAGACTTCTCTCAAAGAAGAGATACAATCCTTAAAATATATTTATTGATTTTTTGGTTACCTTTAATCAAGCCATATTTATCTAACTTCCTACTCTGAAATTCCCAATGGAAAGAAAAACTGACAATAGAAAAAACATGGCTCTCAATTGTACCTTTCTTTAAATCACATTTATGAACCTACAAGGAAATCTTTGTTAAAAACATCACTTATTTAAAGAAGTGGTAATATTCTCATTAAACATTAGAATATTCAAGCCACAAAACAAATACTATAAAAAGTTTTTAAAACACTGTAAACGCTGTATACAAAAATTTAGAAACTAGTAAGAATCATTTTTGCCTAAGGCTTCAAGTATGATAAAGGCATGTACATGTCTGAAACAGAGTGAGCAAGTGGGAAGAGTAGCATAGGAAGATATCAAAGGAGGGTATGTGGGGATCAGATCATATAGGGCCTTATAAGTCATTTAAATGTACTGGCTTTTGTACACTAAGTGAAATGGGAGCCATGGAGAGACCTGATAAGTCAACTGATAGGGTACTATTCAGGATTTAAATGGATAATATTTCTGTATTGAAAATATCCTGTAGAGGGTCATGGTGAAACATGGAGACCAATTAAGAGTTGTAGTCCTATAGTCCTACCACTACTGTGGCAGCCCAGGTAAGATTTCAACTAGCGTGGGGTCAGTGAAGGTGATAAGAAATGGTCAGCTATTCCAATACCTTACTTTGAATGAAGAGTTAATGGGTTACGAAATGAATTTAAGGTAAGAAAAAAATAGTAAAAGACAATTCCAACAATTTGGGCCTGAGTAACTAGATAGATGGATATACTGAGAATGGGAAGATATTGGGAGGAGGAGGTTTGGAGGAGAATATCAGCAGTTCAGTTTTGAATATAATACTTTGGAGAACTCTACTGATCATCCAAGGTGAGACACTAATTTTGAAGTTTGATATATGAGTCTAGAGTATAGACATGAGGATTAAGCTGAAGGTAAATTTGAGAATTGTGAGCACACAAATGGGATTTAAAAGCTCAGTATTGGTTGTAATTACCAAAGAAGATAATATAAAGATGAAAAGATGTCCAAGCACTGATCCCTGGGCCTCTACTTTAAAGGCTGAGAACATGAAAAGGAACCAGCAAAGAAGATTGAAAAGAAGCTGCCAAAGAAGCAGAAGGAAAACCAAATCAATGTTGGGGGTATGGAAGGGAGGAAGCATTTCAAATTGGAGAGAATGATCAACTGTATCAAATGCTACTGCTAGGTCAATTAAGATGTTTTATCTCTATGGGAAGGCTGTCACTGATGTCTTCTATTCTTTTCCCAATCCCAGTGAGTATCCTTATGATATGATCCTTGCTTTAAATTCTCCATCAGGCATGTTATTTATATCTGTTTCACTTAGATTTGTAGCCGAGGACTTAACTTGTTCTTTCATTTGGCATAAATTCCTTCAGCTTTACGTTTTCTCTAAGTGTCTTTCTCTGTGTTAGAAAATCGAGTTATGTTTCCTGCTCCTGCAAGTAATGTCCTTATGAAGAAGAGGTCATGTAGTGTCCAAGGCCTGGAGCTTCAGGGAGTGTCTCTGGTGTGTTTTGGGGTGCTGTATCCTTTAGGCCAGTATTCTGCAGAGGCCCTCCTTGCCTGCTGTGGCCAATGTTTGGTCCCTGGCTTGAATGTGGTGAGTTTAACCAGGCATGCTCTGGTCTCCTTATTGAACGAGTCATCACTATCTCCACTGGAACTCCCTTCAAAACTCTCCGGTCAGGAGACGTGGTGAAGTCAGAGCTTTATGCTGGTCTGAAGGTTAGGCTCACTGTGCTGGTCCTGAAGCAAGCCTGAGAAGGGTACTTCCAGTGAAGAACAGGGGGTGGGGCTTGGTGAAAGCAAATTATGCAGGCAGTGTTGGTGCTGTGCTGCGTCCAGCAGTTGGCTCACTGTTTATGTTGTTCTTTGTTGGGGAGGGGATGGGGAATGGCTCCAGCCAGCTCCTTTGTTCCCAGAGAGGTATCTCAGTGAATGCTGCCTCTCAGGGGCAAGCTCAGAGGATAGCAAATAATTCCCATTCATTCCAGGTGCTCTTCAGATTGCTTTTTCCAAGCAATCTGTCCTTGGGTTGCTGCCTGCCTTCTCTCCAGGAGCAGGGTGGTACCCTCAGGGCTCTATCCCAGCCAAGCTTGCTGACCTTCAAAATTCCAGGCTTTAAACCCTACTGGTTGCAAGAACTCATGAAACTCTGCCCCTCTTGTTTTCCAAAGCCAAGGGCTTTGGTAAAACATTCTCCATGTACATCCCCCCATGTACTTCTCTTTCTCTCTCTTTCTGTCTCTCTCTAGCCCTTCTCCAGACCAGAGCTCCCTCCCGTCCTCAGTAGCTTTGATCCTCTTCCCCTAAACCACATCTCTGCAACTCCTACCTTCTTTGATGTGGTTTCTTCTCTCCCTTTATTTGTAGAGTTTATTCTGTCAGTCTCCAGGTTGATTTGAGGTATTTAGACTGATTTGATAGCTATCTAATTGTGTTCATGGGATGAGTTGAGCCTAGTGTCTTCCTACTCTACTGCCATCCTCCTTCTCCTCCGAGGCACTGTTTCTCCTCTATGTTTTTCCTTCTGTCTTCCCCACTCTATTTCATATACCTAACAAGATACCTTGTATTGTTTCCAGCAAAGTGAAATCTGGCCTTTTTTACTTTACAGAAACAGAAACACAAATCAGTTAATTAAAAAACTGGATTCAATGTGCCTGAGACTACAAAATACTAGAAAACACAAATAAAAAAGAGAGCCCCTGCTTTTCTGGAGCTCACTGCGGAAGTAATAGGTGAGGATGTTTTAGTTCAAAAACACAGACACTTCTGAAAATAGTTCTCTGTTATCAACAGGTTTGAGTCCATACAAACATACCTAGTTAAAACCCCATGCTATCTTGGACACACAAATTTTAAAATCACAACAAAAATAGGGGTCTAACTTACCATCATTTTTTCAAAGAGATCCAGTACTTCCTTTTCTGACAAATTCAAAGATCGTTCATCATACAATGGCTGAGCTGCTGGAAACTCACTCATTGCAACTTGAGAATCAATAGGATGTTGAATAAGAGGTTTTTCTTTTTTGACAGTGGATTTTCTAAAACTTGTAATTCGGTCTCGCTACAAAGAAAAAAATAAGAAACTCTAAGAAAGAAACCCAGAATCACAAATACAAAGTACTGAAACATCAAAATAGCATTTAATACAATACATGAAACATCAAAATAGCACTTAGTATAATATGTATCATTATTGTCTTTTGACAAACTCGTAAGCAACAAGCTCCAGTTAGAGATTGTACAATTTTGAAAACTTGTAGTAGTTCTTCAATCTCAGAAGTCTGAGGTGTGAAAAGCATTTCACAAAAGTAAACCTTAGTCCCTTATTTCTGTTTTACACAGTAGGTAGGTTAAAAAAAAAAAGTCCTGCATCAAGGTCACGTGGTTGTTTAAGGGAGAATGTAGCTTTCCTGGCAACCTTTGAACTACAAGAAATAAAGAAAGGAAATATAAAGAGCCTCAATGTTCAATTCTAAGGGGGAAATTATGGTAACATTTCTCTCTTCAAAGTGCCAAAAATTGTGACAAGTATCTATGGATACTTTGTCAGCACAGCAGTTGAGTATAATACTTAAGGACATAGATTCTGAAGTCAGACTGCCTGGGTTTGAATGTGCCCTTTACTAACTGAGGAACCCTGTGCAAATTATATGTGCTGTTTCCTAATCTCTAAAATATGTATAACAAGGGAGATCTGGGCGGCTCTTTCAGATAAGCGTCGGACATTTAATTTGGACTCAAGTCATCATCTAGTAGGGATCATGAGAGCAAGCCCAACCCACACAGGGCTCCATGCTTAGTGGGGAATCTGCTTGAGATTTTCTCTTTCTTTCTCTAAAATAAATATATAAAGTCTTTAAAATACATATAGCAAGTAACTATACCACAGAGTTATACTGAGATTAAAATAAGTTGATATGTTTAATGCACTTCTCTGCTATTTATTATAATTATTGCTGTCACTATGACTGCCCTTTTTTCCCTGAAAATTGGGAATAACAAGACATCACCTTTTCCATTTAATGGCCATGTTAACATACACAGAATTATCTTATTCCTACAACTACTATTATGAAGAACTTGATGTTTTATGGATATTGACTCTGAAACTTTGGTTCCATGCACAATCTCTAATAATTAGCTTGCTATTGCACATAAAGTGTGCTAATGAGTCCAAGTACATATGAACAGCCCAATCTGTTTTAAACCACAAAACACTAGACCTCAGAAATTAGTAATGCCCATAAAACTGAATGCAACTCAGTTTTATTCTGGTTTCTGTTAGAAAGCACATGCATACCATCAATTCATGTTAAACAAGCACACATGTTAGATGTGAGAACAGTAATCTTCTTGCCATGTTACTGAGTCCTTATAAATTATTTCAAATACTATAATTATTAGAAACTGCATCACAAAAGTTATTACAACTTAATTTTCTGTTGACTCCTCTCATAAAAAGAACACATTTTTCATTTTGATTCAAGGAACCCTTTTTTTTAATTAAAAGCTATATTTTTAAAGAAATATAAGCAGTTTTATGCAGCTTATTTAGGATTACAAAAATAATTTCAGTACATGGTTTCATGCAAAGAGATTATATAAATCATAGTGTTTTAGAGCTGGGAAGAAATTTGAAAAATCAGCCAGACCACCTCTCATTTCACAAAAAATGTGACTCACTAAATTTGTAAGTCCTGGTTCCAATCCTGATGTTCACATTAAGATTTATTTCTTCAAATTATCCTGAACTAAATTCCAATTTTCTTTTAACTCTTAGAGGAAAATTAAGTTGGTTTAGGTATGCATTACATTTTCAAACAACTCTATTAAGTAATCCCAAGTAAGCTTGAGTACAGTCAAATTTCACTAAAAAATATGGTGGACAAAAAAGCATTTAAATATGTAATTCACCATTAAGTCAATGTTTTTCTGTTCCTGTTACTTCATGTCACTTTTGTAGTGCTAGATTTTAACTGAGTAGCATTATTTACATATATACTTGATTTTCCATTATGCCCTTCATTTCTATCTAGAAAATAGGCTTTTACTTTCAGCTATACTTTAATAAGAAAATGAAGTTAAGGTTTCCAATTTTATCTCCTTGAATCACTAATGTTTTACATTATTTGTAATTTCACAAAGAAAAAATTAAAATACTGCATTTTAAAGGTTTAGCTATAAAAGGGCACACTTAAATGTTAAGCCTATAACTTTTAATAAGTTTTACTATGATAGCCTTAGCTCAAAATATTTAAGAATTTTAAATTTAATAGCATATATCTAACATAATTAATTTACTTTCCTTTCTATGTTAATTTCCCCCAATATTGATATTAATCTTTTGCTTATTCACAGTTTACTTGGCTATCATAAAAGAAAAAAGTCTGTATTTTCCAGAATTAGATTTATATACAGACAAAAAGAAATTCTGGTTAAGGTATATAGTAGGGTAATATCAAAATTTTATTGAGCTCTCATATAATTCTGTACTTTAATATCCAGAAAAACAAAAGAATCTCTTAACAAGTCTTCCATTTTACTGTACTTTTAAAGATCTATATATCTTACATATATCAATGCTTTAATGTCCACACACTTTAGTAAAAAAGGCAACATGCACAAGTAACATAACATGCTACTAAGACCACCTTACCACATCATCAGCCAAAGTTTTTATTTGAATGTTCTATTAAAACCAAAAGGGAAAAAAAATACCTGTCAGATAAGAGAAATTCATAGATCAAACAAATTAATAATTGAATGATACCCCATTGATTTTATTAATTATAACTAATCAAAAAGAATTAGCAACTTTAAATATATAACCAAATACAATTTTTACAAAAAGAAAAAAAACACTCTTTAAGGATTGAAAATGAAGATTTGGATGGGGGTGTGTACTTGTTTTTAAAGATGACTTGCAGGGTCCCAAAGTCAGATCTGGATCAGACATCATTACCATAGTGCTCAAACATGAGAAAAGAAATTGCAGTCTTAAGTCTTTTCAAGTTTTTTCAAAGTTTTGGAATGAATCATATATATGAAATAAATAAATTTTTAAAAATGGGGAAAATGTCACATTTAATATAAATGAAATAAATGAAACAGCTGTGTCTAAAATCCAGTTACATCTGATAATTAAAGGACATTTTTATAAATATATTAGATAAAACTGATTTAATAGATTCTGTTAATCTATGTCCATTTCTCAAAAATTCCAAAACGTGTTTTTTCCATGTGGTTTTCTACTTCTGCTGAAAAGCACTTAAAATGGTATATCCTAGTTGATAAAATACAGTGGTTAATAAAAGCTACCATACAACAAAATGGGCACCACTATTTGAAGAATTAGGGTACAGCAATGCTAAAGTAATAAAGCAGTATTATAGTAAAGTAAACAAAGTAATAATAATTTAATAATCTTCCATGATTGAGAAGGTAATTCAAGATCTTACAATAACATGAGCATGAAGGGCAATTATTATAAGTATATTGAAATTCTACTCAAAAATTGTGATTTGGGGGTGCCTAGGTGGCTCAGTTGTTAAGCATCTGCCTTCAGCTCAGGTCATGATCCCAGGGTCCTGGGATCGAGCCCCACATCTGGCTAACTACTCAGTGGAAAGCCAGGTTCCCCTTCTCCCACTCCCCTCTGCTTGTATTCCCTTTCTCTCTCTCTCTCCCCCCCCTCTCTCTCTCTCTGTCAAATAAATAAATAAAATCTTTAAAAAATAAAAAAAATGATAAAAATTGGGATTAGGGAGTTAAGAGATTTTGAAAAATCACCAGTTGAGAATTAAAAGTAAATTTTCTGCCACATCCTAGCCACACCCTACACATTTATGTCTTATAACAGAAGCTGAGGGGCACCTGGGATCCAGCTCTGCATTGGGCTCTCTGCCCAACAGGGAGCCTGCTTCCCCCTCTCTCTCTGCCTACCTCTCTGCCTACCTGTGATCTCTGTCTGTCAAATAAATAAATAAAATCTTTAAAAACATATAACAGGAGCTGAATGATGTATACCTACTTGGTCAAGCTTGCTCAGATCCCTTTTTACTAAAAAAATGTGGTCATCCCCCTGATAAGGAGAATTCATTATGAGTTCTAAATAAGTGAGAGTTATCTGGTCTCAGAATCTCATGAAATTATCTTCAAACACAGCCAACCAAATGCTGTTAAGGATCATCCTCCTCTTTTGGGACAGAGGAGGGATCAGTTGGGACAAATACACCATTATATGTATAGTTCTTTTTCTAATTTTAATCAATTGATTCACTCAGGAACCTATACTTCTACATGTACTATGTCTTCACACATTCCAATCAAATTTTATTGCCTAGGGAAAAAAAGAAGGGTAATATTTATATGAGAACTGATGCCATTTTAAGAGAGATTAATTCACCATAGGACTATCTTTATATATTTCCTCTTTAATATTCATACTGAGTGAAAGAAAATCATTATCACAGTGACAAGCTTCATGATTGCCTGTAATGTAAAACCAGAGTGAGAAATGTCAAATTCTCAACTACCATGCCACCATCCAGATATATACCTGTCCACCTGTCTTTTGGCAGGCAGATTATACATTTCTTCAAGCAATTACTTCTTTACTTTCTATCTTTTGGGGATACAAACTCTAAGACATAGCTGTATCTTTAAAGTGAGAATGTAAATTAAGGGAAACTAAAATTTGATTTAGTCAGTTATTTATCTACCTTAAGGTACAATTATGTCTGGAATGCTTTAAATCTGTATCTCAATGGAATGTATGGTGACAGTCTGATCATCGGGGACAGAAAAAAGAAAAAAAGTATTTTTAGTAATATTTCTACTTCATCTTATAGGAAGAAACTTGAGTTTCTTCTTTTTTATTTTTCTTAAATTTATTTATTTGACAGACAGAGATCACAAGTAGGCAGAGAGGCAGGTAGAGAGAGGGGGGGAAGCAGGCTCTCCGCTGAGCAGGGAGCCCGATGTGGGGCTTGATCCCAGGACCCTGGAATCATGACCTGAGCCGAAGGCAGAGGCTTTAACCCACTGAGCCACCCAGGCACCCCTTGAGTTTCTTCTTTAACCCCACTTGCTTTTTCTTTAAAATTAACTTTTTTGTCTACACTTAATCACACAGTATCTAGTTGGAGAATATTAAAGGTGGATAGAATATAAAATAATCTGATCAAAACCTCTCATTTTACAAATCATGGAACTGAAGTTTTAAGAGACTAAGTGACCTGTGCAGGACCACAGATCTATCTGGTTATGATTACATACCAACTCTCGGTCTATATATAAACTTTCCAGATACTATAATCAAGATCTAGGATATTAAGATTGAATTACTGAATTGAAACAGTTCATGGTAATCTCAAATTCACAAATATCCCCTTTAGGTAACTGCCTTTTCCCATCATTACCCAGGAAGTCAAGCATTTACCAAAGAGCATTTTCCTGGCACCCAAAGTCCTTGCCAACAAATCTTACATGTACTCAACTAGAACTTACATGTAGCTAATTGGTTATAATCCACATAAAATATATAGGAAAGTGAATTCTTAAATTTTACCTTCCTAATTATTTCTTAATACTGCCACAATTCTAAGGGCCAAACCATTCCTCTAAGCTTTCAAGGAGGATAGCAAGAGGAAAAACGAGTATACAATTAATAACCCAAGGGAAATACTCCATGAGCACAAAGGGGTAAAAATGCTATTTCAGAAGATCAGGACAGACTTTCAAAAAAGGAGCATAATATTTATGTAATTGGTACTATCCACATTCCATCTATCCAAGGTTAAGACTTTCACATCACTACTTCATTCCGTATAGTTAAGCAGTTGTCAAGTACCACAGTATACAATCTGCAATTTCTTCATTTGCACACAAACTATCCCATTTTAGATTCTAATCCGTGGAACAGCCTCCTAATAATCACCTCTGTTTCCATTCTCTCCTCACTGCCAAAGCAATCTAAAAACAAAAACCCAGTTGAAGCCATCATTACCTCTTACCTAGATTTCTACAATAACATCCTAGCCTGTCCCCTGCTTCTCACCTTTACCATCCTAGTTAATTCTGAACATATCAAAGTGATACTGGTAAAATCAAATTCAGATTATGTTACTCCTTTGCTCAAAATGTTCCAACAGATGGGGGAGGGGGGCAAGATGGCAGAGCAGTAGGGGACCTTATTTCAATGGGTCCCCTGAATTGAGCTGAATATCTACCGGACCACTCTGAATACCCAAGAAGTCTGCCTGAGATGTTAAGAAGATATATCTGGATCTATACCAACAGAATATATCCGGCGGCTAGTTTCAAGGTATAAAGCAGGGAGCCAAGATTCTATAGGCAGATGTCAGAAGATAAACTAAAGTGGGAAGGAACCTCTGGAATCCAATGATGCTGAAAGCAAAGCCTCCTACGCTGGAGACCAGGCACAGACTCACAGAACGGTAGCAGTAAGGAAAGGACTTTAGGGCAGCCCCCCAGACTGAAACCTGGAGATGCGGGGGCATGCATGCGAACTGGGGGCGGATGGAGGTTTTAGAAGCACAAAGGGCAGAGACATGCCTGGACCTGGAAACAAAGGCTGGGAGTGCTACTGCGGAGTGTATAACTCAGGACACTGTGGTTTTCGCAGCACAGAGAAAAATGGAATCAATGTGGCCTGGAGGGCTCTCTGGAGAACAGACTGGGATCTCCTTGTTCCAAGACATAAGTCTGGATATGATCACTTCTGTTCTGACTCTCGGAAGAGAAACAGAAAGCCACCAGGGAAAGCCACCAGAAAGCAAAAGTGAGCCCACCCCCCTCCCAAACAGGGGTCAGGGCAACACTGCACTGCATGAACAGAGTTGCCTGACTAACAGCACAGCAGGCCCCTCTCCCAGACAACAGGCTGAAGAACAAGAGGCCAACAACACCAGGGTTCCTATAAAACAGGTACATCCTACTTGGTTACACCAGGGTTCCTATAAAACAGTACATCCTACTTGGTTTGTAGTCAGTAGTTTGGACTTTGAACATTCCCTCAACCAAGCCTCACTAGAATGACAAGGAAGAGGAACCCCCAGTAAAAAATCAGAGACTATGACCTCTGCCACAGAACCAATGGATATGGATATAAGTAAGATGATGAAATTGACTTCAGGGTAACAGTTATGAAGAAAATAGCCAGGTTAGAGAAAACCATTAATGGCAACATAGATTCTCTAAGGGCAGATGTGACAGGTGTTCTGGCAGAAGTTAAAAAGGCTATCAGTGAGATCCAACCTAATCTAGATTCTTAAACAGCTGGGGTAAATAAGGCAGAAAAATGAATTAGTGATCTAGAAGACAAACTGATAGAAAAGAAAGAACAGGAGGAAGCCTGGAACAAACAGCTTAGAATTCAAGAAAACAGAATTAAAGAAATAAATGATACCATGAAATGTTTCAATGTCAGAATTATCGGGATCCCTGAGGGGGTGGAGAGAGAGAGAGAGAGAGAAGACTAGAAGATATATTTGAGCAAATTGTAACTGATTACTTCCCAAATCTGGGGAAGGGAAAAAAAATTTGTGTCCTAGAGTCAGAGAGAACAATCCCCAAGATGAAGGAGAGCAGACTGATGCCTAGGCATGTAATAGTGAACCTCGTGAATCTTAAAACCAGGGAAACCATCTTAAGGGCAGGTAGGAGAAAGAGATTCCTCACCTACAAAGGGAGGAACATCAGAACAACCTCGGACCTGTCCAGAGAGATCTGGCAAGCCAGAAAGGGCTAGGAAGACATATTCAGGATACTAAATGAGAAGAACCAAAAATTCTTTATCCAGCAAGGCTGTCATTCAGAATGGATGGAGTGATAAGGAGCTTCCAGGATCATCAGAAATTGACAGAATATGTGACCACTAACACGGTCCTGCAAGAAATATTAAGGGGGATTCCATAAAAGGAGAAAGAACTCCATGGGTGATATAAAACAGAAATATACAAAGACAAACCACAGAAACAAGGACTTCACAGACAACATGATGACAATAAAATCCTATCTTCCAATAATCACTCTCAACGTGAACAGCCTAAATGCTCCCATAAAACGACACAGGGTTGCAGACTGGATAAAAAGACAGGACCAATCCATATGATGTCTACAAGAGATTCATTGTGAACATAGGGATACATCCAAACTGGAAGGATGCAGAACCATCTTTCATGCCAAAGGACCACAAAAGAAAACTGGGGTAGCAATGCTCATATCAGACAAATTAGATATTAAGCGAAAGACTGTAGTCACAGTTACAGAAGGACACTATATCATTCTTAAAGTTTCTATTCAATAAGAGGATCTAACAACTGTAAATATCTATACCCCCAACATGGGAACAGCCAACTACATAAGCCAACTGTTAATCAAAATACAGACATATTCATGATAATACATTAATTGTAAGGGACCTTAACATTCCACTCTCAGCAACAGAAAGATCATCTAAGCAGAAAATCAATAACAAAACAAGAGCTTTGAATGACATGTTGGACCAGATGGACCTCATAGATAAATATAGAACATTCCACCGAAAAAGTAGCAGAATACTCATGCTTCTCGAGTACACATGGAATTTTGTCCAGATATAGACCACATGCTGGGTCACAAATCACGTCTCAACCGATACCAAAAGACAGATTAATCCCTGCATATTCTCAGACCACAATACTATGAAACTGGACCTCAATCACAAGAAAACGTTTGAAAGAAATTAAAACACTTGGAAGCTAAAGACCATCCTTGTCAAGAATGTTTTGGTCAACCAGGAAATCAAAGAACTTAATCAATCCACTGAAACCAATGAGAACGAAGACACATCAGGCCAAAATCTATGGGATATGGCAAAGGAGGTCCTAATACAATAGCCATCTAAGCCTCACCCAAAAAAACCCAGAAAAATCCCAAATATACAAACTATCTTTACACCTTAAAGATCTGGAGAATCAACAACAAATTAAACCAAACCCATTCACAAAAAGGGAAATAATTAAAATTAGAGCAGAGATCAATGAATTAGAAACCAGAAATACATTAGAACACATCAACGAAACTAGAAGCTGGTTCTTTGAAACAATAAATAAGATTGAAAAACCACTGGCCAGACTTATCCAAAAGGAAAGAGAAAGGATCCAAATTAATAAAATTATGAATGAAAGGGAAGAGATCACAACTAACACCAAGGAAATAGAAAAAATCATCAGAAATTATTATCAACAGCTATATGCCAATAAGTTAAGCAACCTAAAAGAAATGGATGCATTCCTGGAAATCTATAAGCTTCCAAGACAGAAACAGGAAGAAACTGACAACGTGAACAGACCAATAACCAGTAACAAAATCAAAGCAGTGGTCAAAAACCTCCCAAAAAACAAGAGTCCACAACCGGATGGATTCCCTGGGAAATTCTACCAAACATTCAAAGAAGAAATAATACCTATTCTCCTGAAGCTGTTTCAAGAAATAGAAACAGATGGAAAACCTCCAGATTCTTTCTATGCGGCCATCATTACCTTGATCCCCAAACCAGGCAAAGACCCCATCTAAAAGGAGAACTTCAAACCAATACGATGCCAAAATTCTTACCAATATCCTAGCTAACAGGATCCAACAATACATTTGAAGGATTATCCACCACAACCAGGTGGTGGATTTATCCCTGGGATGCAAGGGTGATTCAATATTTGCAAATCACTCAATGTGATAGAACAAATACATAAAATTAGAGAGAAGAACTACATGGTCCTCTCAACTGATACAGAAAAAGCATTTAACAAAATACAGCATCCTTTCCCGCCTTTCATGATTAAAACTCTTCAGAGTATAGGGATAGAGGGAAATTTCCTCAATTTCATAAAATCTATCTATGAAAAACCCACAGAGAATATCATTCTCAATAGGAAAAAGCTGAGTCTTTTCCTTAAAATCAGGAACACGACAAGGATGCCCACTCTCATGACTATTACTCAACATAGTACTAGAAGTCCTAACAGCAGCAATCAGACAACAAAAAGAAATAAAAGGTATCCAAATTGGCAAAGAAAAAGTCAAACTCTTTCTCTTTGTGAATGGCATGATACTTCATGGGGAAAACCCAAAAGACTCCCCCCCCACCGCCAAATTATTAGAACGCATACAATAATGTGGCAGGATACAAAATCAATGCACAGAAATCCGTTGCTTTCTTATACACTAACAATGAAAATGTAAAAAGAGAAATTACAGAAATGATTCAATTTACAACAGCATGAAAAACCATAAGATACCTTGGAAGAAACCTAACCAAAGAGGTGAAGGATCTATACTCAAGGACTATTGAACACTTATGAAAGAAATTGAAGAAGACACAAAAAGACAAAAAGATAAAAAAAACTTTCCATGCTCATGGATCAGAAGAATAAACATTGTTAAAATGTCTCTGCTGCCCAAAGCAATCTGTACTTTCAACACCATCCAGATCAAAATACCATCAGCATTTTTCAAAGTGCTGGAACAAACAATTCTAAAATTTGTATGGAACCAGAAAAGACCCCAAATCACCAAAGAAATGTTGAAAAAGAAAAAGCTGGCGGCATCGTGTTGCCTGATTTCAAGCTATATTATAAAACTGTGATCACCAAGACAGCATGGTACTGGCACAAAAACAGACACACAGACCAAAGAAACAGAATACAGAGTCCAGATATGGACCCTCAACTCTATGGTCAAATAATCGTCGACAAAGCAGGAAAAAATATCCAATGGCAAAAAGACAGTCTCTTAAATAAATGGTGCTGGGAAAATTGGTGAGCTATTTACAGAATAATGAAACTCGACCATCCTCTTACACCATACACGAGGATAAACTCAAAAAGGATGAATGACCTCAATGTGAAAACAGGAATCCATCAAAATCCTAGAGGAAAACATAGGCAGTAACCTCTTCAAAATCAGCCACACCAACTTCTTTCAAGATAGGTCTCCAAAGGCAAGGAAACAAAAGCAAAAAATGAACTTTTGGGACTTCAGCAAGATAAAAGACTTCTGCACAGCAAAGGAAACAGTCAACAAAACAAAGAGGCAGTGCAACGAATGGGAGAAGATATTTGCAAATGACACGACAGACAAAGGGTTGATATCCAAGATTTATAAAGAACTTCTCAAACTCAACACCCCAAAAACAAACAATCTAGTCAAAAAATGGGCAGAAGACACGAAAAGGCACTTCCCCAAAGAAGACATAGAAATGGCTAATAGAAACATGAAAACATATTCATCATCATTAGCCATCACGGAGATTCAAATCAAAACCACATTGAGATACCACCTTACACCAGTTAGAATGGCAAAATATTGACAAGGCAAGAAACAACAAATGTTGGAGAGGATGTGGAGAAAGGGGAACCCTCTTACACTGTTGGTGGGAACACTCTTACACTGTTGGTAGGTACAGCCACTTTAGAAAACAATGTGGAGGTTCCTCAAAAAATTAAAAATAGAGCTACCCTATGACCTGACAATTGCACTACTGGGTATTTACCCCAAAGATACAGATGTCATGAAAAGAAGGTCCATATGCACCCTAATGTTCATAGCAGCAATGGCCACAAAAGCCAAACTGTGGAAACACCAGAGATGCCCTTCAACAGAAAAATGGATAAAGAAGATATAGTCCATATCTACAGCAGAATATTACTCAGCCATCAGAAAGGATGAATACCCAACTTTTGCATCAACATGGATGGGACTGAAGGAGATTATGCTAAGTGAAGTAAGTCATGCAGAGAAAGTCAATTATTATATGGTTTCACTTATTTGTGAAACATAAGGAATAGCACAGAGAACATTAGAAGGAGGGGAAAAATGAAGGGGGGGAATCGGAGGGGGAGACAAACCATGAGAGACTATGGACACTGGAAATTAAACTGTGGGTTTTAGAGGGGTGGGGGGTTAGGGGGGTGGGTTAGCCCGGTGATGAGTATTAAGGAGAGTATGTATTGCATGGAGCACTGGGTGCTATACGCAAATAGTAAATCTTGGAACACTACATCAAAAACTAATGATATACTGTATGGTGGCTAACATAATTTCCAAATATAAAATTAAAAAAAAGAAAAATAAAAAAAACTTTCCAACAGCTCTCTAATTTCACTTACATTGTAAGTCAAAATCCTTATAATGGCCTACAAGGTGCTCCTGATCCGTACTCTCTCCAGATCCCTCTGACCTCATCTCCTATTACTGTCCCTTTAATTCCTTCAATTCCAGTCACAGTTACCACCTCACTGTTCTTCAATAATGTAATCAGTCACATGCACTGACTCTTCCCTCTGCTGGCAATGACCTTTTCTATTTCCATATTTCCATATTCTTTATTCCATAATCTCTCCTTTTGGAATTTTTGCTCAGTGAGACCCAATCTGTCCATCCTATTCAAGTGGAAAAAACAAGGTTAGAAGGTGGCAGTGGAGTAGAGGACCCTAGTTTTGCCTTGTCCAATTAATACCACTAGATAACTATCAAATCATCTCAATACCCCAGAAATTGACACCAAAGCTGGCAGAACAAAATACAACTAAAGGAAGATAGGAGGCCACATCAAAGAAAGTAGGAAGTGCAGAAACACAGTTTAGAAGAGAAAAAGATCTTAACCACTGCAGTGGCGAGGGAGCTGTGTTCGACGAGAAAGGCAGGAGACAGACTCACATGTAGGAGAGCACATGGGGAAAACAAATCCCTCTAACAACTGGCTTGGAATATTAGAGGAGCCAAATTTTAATTTCATGACTTCTGACAAGCAATAGTGCTTAAAGCCTGGAATTTTATTTTTTTTTTAATTTTTTAATTTTTTATAAACATATAATGTATTATTAGCCCCAGGGGTAAAGGTCTGTGAATCGCCAGGTTTACACACTTCACAGCACTCACCATAGCACATACCCTCCCCAGTGTTCATAACCCCACCACCCTCTCCCTACCTCCCCCACCCCCCTCAGATTGTTTTGTGACATTAAGAGTCTCTTATGGTTTGTCTCCTTCCCGATCCCATCTTGTTTCATTTATCCTTTTCCTATCCCCCAAACCTCCCCACCATTGCATCTCCACTTCCTCATATCAGGGAGATCATATGATAGTTGTCTTTCTCCGACTGACTTATTTCGCTAAGCATAATACTCTCTAGTTCCATCCACGTCATCACAAATGGCAAGATTTCATTTCTTTTGATAAGCCTGGAGTTTTAAATGTCAGTGGGCTTAGCTGGGATAGAGCCCCAGGAGCATTGGGGTTGCTCTTGGAGAGAAGGCAGACAAAAGACCTATAGACATACAGCATGGAAACAGCAATCTGAAGACCAACTGGGGCACATTGTGGGGAGGTTATGTGCTCATTTTAGAATGCATCCCAGAGAGGGGCGCCTGGGTGGTTCAGTGGGTTAAAGCCTCTGCCTTCGGCTCAGGTCATGATCCTAGGGTCCTGGGATGGAGCCCCACGTCAGGCTCTCTGCTCAGCGGGGAGCCTGCTTCCTCCTCTCTCTCTGCCTGCTTGTGATCTCTGTCTGTCAAATAAATAAATAAAATCTTAAAAAAAAAAAAAAAGAATGCATCCCAGAGAGGCAGCATTCACAGAGGGACCATTTAGGAACAAAGAAACTGTCAGATGCCATATCCCTCCACTGCCTGTCTTCATAAGCACATGACCACCTGTGGGAACCAGCACAGTGTCAACATTCCCTCACTAACTTACTTACACCAAACCCTGCCCAACATACCAGGCAGAATCACACTTCCAGAAGTGCCAGTTTCACTTGCCTCAGACCAAAGCACACCTAGTCAAATGGCCACATTCAGTCAAGGGACCAAACACTGTTCACAACAGACCAATACAGTCTCTGCAGACAGCTGGCCCAAAAGATAAAGTGGCCAGCACAAAATAGTACAGTATATGCAGTATACATTGAAGACAATCGATGCCAGAAATGCCAGGCTCTGGGAAATAAGGGAAACCACAGAGCAGGACACTATAGAACCTCTTCTTCATAAGGCCATTACTCAAAAGATCAGGAGATTTAGTTGACTTTCCTAAAACAACAAAACTAAAAGACAACCTACTAATGGGAGAAGGTATTTGCAAATGATATACCCAGTAAAGGGTTAATATACAAACTATATAAAGAACTGATACAATCAACACTCAAAAAAACCAACAATCCAATTTAAAAATGGGCAGAAGTCAGGAACAGACATTTCTCCAAGGATGACATCCAGATCGCCAACACACACATGAAAAGATGCTCACCATCAACTCATCATCAGGGAAATGCAAATCAAAACTCCAATGAGATATCACCTCACACCTGTGAGAATGGCTCCAATTAACAGCATAGGAAACAACAGATCTGGCAAGAATGTGGAGAAAGGAGAACCCTCTTACACTGCTGGTGGGAGTGCAAACTGGGGTAGGCACTGTGGAAAACAGTATGGAAGTTCCTCAAAAAGTTAAAAATAGAACTGCCCTCCCATACAGCAATTAAACTACTACAGTTTTACCCAAAGGACACAAAAATGTTCATTCAAAGGGATAAAAGCAGGACACCCAAGTGGCTCAGTTGGTTAAGTGTCTGCCTTCGGCTCAAGTCATGATGCCAGGGTCCTGGGATCAAGTCCTGCATTGGGCTCATTGCCCAGCAGGAAGCCTGGTTCTCCCTCTACCTCTGCCCCACCTCCTGCTTGTACACATGTGCACATATGCTCTCTCTGCTCTAACAAATAAATAAATAAAATCTTTTTTTAAAAAAGGATATATGCACCCTGATGTTTACAGCGGCATTATTTACAACAGCTAAATTATGAAAGCAGCCCAGTGTCCATCAGTAGATGAGTGGACAAAGGAGTTGAGTGGACAAAGGAGTTGTGATACACACACGCATGCGCATGCATGCACGCACACACACACACAATGGAATATTACTCAGCCATAAAAAGAAAGAAATCTTGCCATTTACAATGACATGGATGGAACTAGGGAGTATAATGCTAAGCAAAGAAGTCAGAGAAAGACAACCATATGATTTCACACATAGATGTAACTTAAGAAACAAAGCAAATAAGCAAAGGAAAAAAGAGAGAGAGAAACAAACCAGGAAACAGACTCTTAACTATAGAGAACAAATTGATGGTTACCAGAGGGGAGGTAGGGGGAGGTGGGTAAAATAAGTGATAGGGATTAAAGAATACACTTATGATGAGCACTGAGCAGTATATAGAATTGTTGAATCACTATCCTGTACACCTAAAATGAATGTAACATTATATGTTAATTATACTTGAATTTAAAAAAGACACATTTGTAAAAATGGCAAAATAATTTGATGCACAAAAAATAAAAATAAATATATAAAACCCTCCTTCAGAATACATTAAATAATAAAATAAGTAAGTTACAATTAAATTATTTTCAACAAAAAAAATTATTCCTACTTCACAACTGTCTTTATAAATTAGTCAAAAAAGAAACATACAAAAGGAGTTGAGAATAGCAAAACCCATCACCAAAAGAAACAGTTCAGGGAACTATAAAGAGCTGTTTGACAACATTAGGCATTTTTATGTAAACTAAACTTAAAACATATTTTTAAATGATTGTATTAAAGTGCATTTTCATCATGGGATGCCTGGGTGGCTCAGTTGGTTAAGCGGCTGCCTTCCGCTCAGGTCATGATCCCAGCGTCCTGGGATCGAGTCCCACATCAGGCTCCTTGCTCGGCAGGGAGCCTGCTTCTCCCTCTGCCTCTGCCTGCCTCTCTGTCTGCCTGTGCTCGCTGCTCGCTCTCTCTAACAAATAAATAAAAAATCAAAAAAAATCTTAAAAAAAATAAAGTGCATTTTCATCTATACTTGTGGTGAGCATAACATAACAAAAACACTGAATCACTATGTTGTACACCTGAAACTATATGTCAACTATGCTCAGTTAAAAAAATTTTTTTAAAGATTATCCAAAAAAAAAAAAAAAAAAGATTATCCTAGGGCATCTGGGTGGCTCAGCTAAGGGGTTTAAACCATGCCTTCAGCTCAGATCATGATCCCAAGAGTCCTGGGATCAAGCCCCGAGTCAGGCTCCCTGGTCAGCTGGGAGCCTGCTTCTCCCTCTACCCTCTGCCTGTCACAGCCCTTGCTTGTGCTATCTCTCCCTCCCTCTCTCTATATCCCTTTCTGTCAAATAAATAAATAAATAAATAAGTCTTTAAGGAAAAGAAAAGATTATCTGAAAAATTTTTTTCATTCATAATGATGTTCTATAAGGACAAGCGCTCAAATTTTATCTGAATGTGATTTATATAGGTACATCCATCTCTCTCACACACATGAGATGTAAGCAGACATTATAGATTTTAACCCTGTGTACAAACTATAGAGCTATTATGCAGTTAAAAAAATTTTAAGCAAAAATGGCCATAAAAAAACCTTTATTAGAGTCACACCCCTGAATTAAAAGCACTGATTGAAGTTATTTTAGTAAGCTTTTATTGTGCAAATCAAATGGTAATAGTCATTAGGATGAGGGCATATTGTACCAATAAGTATGGTGACCATATATTTCCATTAAAATCAACTCTGGAAAAGCAGTAAGCTTGAACTTAGTCAATCAATTAGAGTTTATTAAACTTCACTTGTGATCAGTTATATTAAATATAACTTAGTACAGTATTATGAGTATTGTATAATTATAGAAGTATCACTTCAGAGTCTCAACCCCGAAAGAGAAATAACTGACTTACTTATAAACCCTAATGCTGAAGTTCTGATTGAAATGCAAGATTCATTATTGCAAGAATATTAAGTTTTAATTTTCTTAATCAAACAGAAATTAACAAAGAGAGCAATATGTAAAGATTCAACTCTTATGGTTGTTACATGGTAATACAATGTTATATAAACACTGCACAATTACTCCCACAGAAATTGAACAACTAAACTGTATAATTCAAAAGTCTCACCACCAACTAAAAAACTTAGTCACACAAATGACCATTTTCTTCTCTTTTAAATAAATAAGTCAGCCATCGCAATAAAAAATGGAGGGTCAGTTATTCACCTGGCTTTAAGTTTCTTGTTAAGAAGGGCAATATGGCACAGAAAACCATATTTGGTTCAAATGAATGAATATTTGAGCTTTTTCTATGCACCTATTCAGTGCTGAGCACTAGGAATACAATCATAAACAAGATAAACATGCATTGTTCCTTTATGGACCTTGCAATCTAGTTGAAGATGAGATTAATGAAAGATCATAAGAGAGAAATTCTGAGAGCTCTAACGGGGCAGTACCCTAAAATAACCTCCATATACTTTTCACAGTAGTAGGGCCCTTACGTTAGGCCATCTGTATCAATCACTGACCCAGGTTTGATTTCTCTAGACAAAATTTCTGCCCAATACCTCTTCAGATCAATAGCAGTAACAGAAGGAAGTATTCACCAAAGGCCTGCCTTTTGTTTTTCAGATCCTGTACTCACTCTGAACTTTATAAACCAGTTGAGACCAATCAAGGTAATTCAAGGCCATTTAACCATCTCTAAACCAAAATGAACATTTGGTTCAGGCATCAAATACTTTATTACAAAGACTATTTTTGGAAGGGTGCCTGGATGGTTAATCTGTTTAGTGTCCAATTCTTGATTTCTGTTGAGGTCATGTTCTCAAAGTTCCTGAGATCCAGCTCCATGTCAGGCTCACTGTGGAGTCGGCTTGTCCCTCTCCCTCTGCTCCTCCCCCTGCTCTCCCTCTCTCTCTCATAAATTAAAAATCTTTTAAAAAGCTTTTTTTTAGTTGAGTACCTTTCAGTTGTGTTTATTTTACCAAGAAAGCTAAATCTATTCTGATTTTTAGAACTGAGATCAATGCATAAGTTTAATTCTAAGAAGATAAGAGGAAAACAAAATCACTGATTCAAAAATCACTGATTTCAAAAATCACTGATTACTGCTTCTATTTAAAATTAATCCAAAATATTATTTCATCTTTCTAATAGTGTCATTTTCAGATGCATACATGTCATCTTAGGCATCGTAGTCTTCCACCATCATTAGCACTTAGGAATAGATGACAGATCATTTGGCAGTGTACCAGGTTTGAAGAGGATTTAAAGAGCCATGGCCCTGCAGAACAAAAGCCTAGTAGTAGTTGAGATGAAGAAGTAACAGGCATTAAGCTCCTATTCACCACTTTACTTTGCTGTTGTTAGCATCTCAAACTGCCCATTTCATCATTTCAATAAAGCAATGCTTTTATATTTTTGCAACCATAAGGACATCATCTCAGAAGTACTGTCAAATCAAAAGCCTCAAATTTTAACCCACCAGAATTCTTAACTATTACAAAATAAAATTCTTTCTACAACCTTTTATGACAAGAAAAAATTCCTTTAGGGATTTTCTTCTCAAGATGCTCTTCCAATTTATAATGAACAAAATGTGTATCTACCAGAAATCAAATAGGACATTGCAGCATTGGACTTCAGTTTCCTCCACTAAGCAAAAGACCATGTTACTTCACTGGATAAATTTCATAAATCTGTCATAACAAAATATGCTCACTCTTAAACTGTTTTGCTATGAACTTCAATCTTTAACTGCCAAAAGGAGTGACTATGATATAGGAATCCAGCAGCCTCTTCTGTGTAACAATCATACCTAGCTTCAGGACTAAGGGTGAATTATTCAGGAAATATATGTTTCCCACTTAGGTCTTAAAAAATCACACAAATAAACTGGAGGAAATCATTGAGTACCTGAATTAGTCAGAAACAACTGTAGTTATAATCTAGGTTTCTAAGACTAGTAACTTCTTCTGTAGGTAGAGAAATAATGTTTATTTGTTTTATACTAAACTATTTCAAATGGGAAAATTGTTTAGACACGAAAATTCATCTTTTAGTCTATGAATAAAAAGCAGCAGAGATAAAAGCTAGTTTTACACAAATACAAATATTTCAAAACACAGCGTAGCACCTTATACATAGTAGATACTCTGATATTAATGAGTTAGCCAAGTAGGACTCAACATTTAATTTTTACTTCTGTTTAAAAAAAAAGAAATGCCTCAACCAAACAATATATTTGAGTACCCATTATATGCCCAGCAATGTATGGCACATACAAGTTTAAGAAATGATTCTGCCCTTAAGTCCTCTACTGTCTAATAAGAATGAAATCTAAATACATATAAACAAATGCTAAACTGTGAAATTCTGAGGTATGTTACCCCCCCAACCCCAGGCACTATCACATGTCTTATTATCTTCACAGCATTAACAAATATGTGAAATATCTTGTACACTTATTTGTGTCCTATTTTCTAGAAAACAAATTCCCTAACAGCTAGGACCTTAGTTTACCTGTCTTACTCACTTTTGGATCTCTAACACTTAGAACAGTAGCTGGCACATAATACCTACTCAAATATTTGGTGAATAAATTAAGTACAACAGGAATTCAGAGAAGAAATACATAAATGTAGCTTCATTTAGAAACTATAAAGAACTGTACCCTAATTGTTGGGTAGAATTTAAATAGCCAGTAAGAGGGGACAAGAAGGAAGCTAAGTAGAAGAAGCAGCATTAGCATTTTATTTTACTTTAGGGAAGCAGCCTTATGAAATGCAGGATTGACGTTGAAGGGTATTAAATTCTGAACAGGTATGGTAGGGACGGATTAAAGATAATCTTGAAAACCCAAGGGAATAGTATGGACTTAAGTCTCACAACTACTGAGACTTCTTATGATTTCCTGATTCAGAGACAGACATGGAGAAGGCAGTATTTTAGAAAGATGATTTTAGGTGGTATAAGTCCACAATCTCCTATCGGAAACCCTTAAAGCCAGATGTGTTTTGGAATTTAGAGTAAAATTTTAGAAAGGAATACGGTATGTGTTCCATATATAACAAAATACACACAGCAGGATCTAGTGTAGCACCCTAAATCAAATGCATTCAAGGTTAACAGTGAAACATGAATATTCCACAAAACAGGATAGACAGATAAAGATTACATATAGCTTCAAGGCGGGTCAGGTTTTGTGGCTAAATGAGAAAATTGTTTTCAGAGCTTTCAGATTTTAGAATTTCAGAGCAAGGTTGTAAGCTGTAGTATTCAGAATAGAAGAGAGCAAGAATCAAAGGCTAAAAGAGTAGCTTGCAGAGATTAGCAAGTTGGGTCTATTCTACCTAAATACTAGCTACAATTCAATGATCATTTATTATGCGCCAGGCACTATGCTAAGAGCTTTATATGCATTGCCTCATTTAAACCCTCACAGCAATCCTATTACATAGGAATTTACTGTCCCATTTTATAGGCCAAGACATGTTTCACAGTCATTAAGTCATTTGCCTAAAGTCACAAAGATAATAAATTACACAGTTAGGATTAGTATTTAGATATGAGTAGAATGCAAGCTCTAAAACATCTACCTACATGCTGAAGTCAGTCCACAAAAGTTTTCATCCATATAACGATACTAGTTAGAGCTCAAGTTCTTTTTCAATCTTGGCCTTTCCATGTACACTTTGCTCTACTGAGAGCACTCACCCCATGCCCCCTTGTTCATCTAGCCATCTCTTATCTAGTCTCAGATCAGATTACAGTTGATCCTGTGATAGTCTCCCATGGTTCCTAACTTCTCCTTTTGTAACACATTTCAATTATCAAATTACAGTTTCTTCTCAACGACAGTCTTCCTTGTTATACTGTATATTCGCTATAGTAAGGATTAGTCTCTCTTGGTACGAACTGTGTTCTCAGTTTTGTGTACTACTAGCACACAGTTAGCACTCAAACTTCTCATGATTGATTGAGTTGGAGATGGTAGGAGAGAGACACACTCAGAGGGAGATCCAGTTGTGAGGTGGTAAGAGCTAACTAGGATGGTAGCAACAGAAATAGAGAAGGCAGTTGCTATATATAATTTTGTTTAAAATTCTGCTTATTATTGAAGCAATGTACCCAGACATATGACTATTGTTTGTATTAAACAGGATGATTTAATATCTATTGTTGTGCTTATCATCTTTATAACACACAAATAACCTCTAAATGGCTATGATTATTACTCTGGAGATACCTCACCACACAATGGCTTAAATAACCACATCAGTTAGTTTTCTCATGTAGCTGTAAAATTAATCTGACAAAACAAAATGATTCACTCCTTTAAAGATTCAAGAGTATAAATCACCTAAAACTGAAAATTATTCATGAGTTGTGAATAAGGTATTATTATAACACATTTTTGGTAGGAAAGGTATACTTAAAAAATCAACCAATGATTTAATTTCACTATTAGTACTTTGAACTAATATTCTTGAATTTGCAAATAATTACCAATCCAGGGAAGAGCTAGAGTCTAAAAGTCCATTTATATAGCAGTTATTTAGCTCCTGGAACACATGTTCCCAAATATGCAACCAGTAAAAATGGTTTCCAAAGTAAAAGCAGACAACCATCTCCCCATGGAAAATAAAAACAGCTTGTTTGAGCTCATACAGGAAGAACTTGTTTAAATAACTAAATATTAGGGTACCTGGTTGGCTCAGTCAGTTAAACATCCAATTGCTGATTTTGGCTCAGGTCATGTTCTCAGGGTCATGAGATGGACAGGCGCCACTCTGGGTGTGGAGCCTGCTTGGGATTCTCTTTCCCCACTCTGCCCCTTCCTCCCTATAATTAGTTAATTAATTAATAAACAAATATTTAACACTGAAAAGCTTAAGCAAAGCATGATTATGGTAGGCAAAAATGACTTCAAATTAATCCCCACAACAAACCTATATTGTAGGTATTATTATTATCCCCATTTTACTGATCAGAAAAATGAGGGACACAAAGGTTAAACAAAACCATTTTATAATACTCTCTGACCTGTATGCATATCACCATGCCAGCTAAAAATATACTTTTTACAAAGTAATTTGCAAAGATAGGACCGTGATATGATATGATCCATCAATAGCACAAACAGAGGCATCTCAACATATTCAGTAATTCCCTTGGTTGAAAACCAACAAACGTTTCAACCTGACATCTTAGATCATTTACATAGTTCACTTTCAGAATTAGAGCAAGAGCTATAGAGCTCAAACACTCCCAGATCACTCACATGAACTTTTCTATAAAAGCTACTGAATTAATTTCCTGACACCAATAACACACAGATCTTTCCAGGCACCTGACCAACTATAAAATATAAAATCATAAGTGACAAAATATAGTCTCAAGAGCATATACTAGAAGATTTTCCCATGGTATTTGTATTTTTAAAATACAGAAGGAAAATACCATAAAATAAATATCAATAAACTCTGTAAAATGAATTGTCTGGATTTGCACTAAAGATGTTTATTCTCTTTATTTAAATTGCATTAAAAATTAGGCACTCTCATCTTACAGAATAAATTATATGACAAAGATTAAAAATCTCCCCCCCACCAAAAAAGATTAAAAACCTTCCCAATTTCCGTTTTCATCTATCTTAGTTACAGTGACACACAAAATCAGTATTTTAATTTAATCCTTGAAGGACTTTATGATTTCAACATGAGTTTTTTGAGACAGCCAACAATGTAGAATTCATTCTTTTTGTCCTAGCTTTGTCAAACAGAAGCTTTCCTTGAATTCCACAAAGGTAGAGCCACAAACTTAACAGTCTTACTAAATGCAACCAGAGGGGGGAAAACCAGTATAAAATTAGGTCATTCTGTAAAATACTACTAGTCTCTACATCCAATATGTTTTAACTAAATCATTATAAGGTAGCTTCAAGAGAAGAAAAAAAAAAACCTAAACTGAAATCAGAAAGATTACTGCAAAAATATACATTTATAACTGAGTATTTTTTTGTAAGCCCTCTAGAAGTACATTTATCATGAGTAAAATCTGTCAAACTGATGGCAAGTTTTCTGCCAATATCCATGTTGATGTGACCATAAGTCCAAATATAACATATCTTCTTAGTGAATAGTTATTTGGATTTTCTTCTGCCTTCTCCTCTCCCTGCCACCAAGACCAATGAGAATGTTCCAACTTAAAGAACATAGGAGGTTATACTACTAAAATAATCCTTAAATTATATTATGTATTTAAATATTCTAAAAAGGTTTATCTGAAGTTTTACAACAATCAACAATAGATATAAATACCTTAAATATTTTGTGACAAGGCTAAACCTAGGTGGGTGTTTAATAAAGAGACTGAGAAGTGTACTCTCAATCTCTTCAAAAACATGTGATTAAATATAAGGTCTTTTTTTTTTCCTTTGGTATATTTCTAGTAAAAATACGTGCTTAACCTGGAGACTTTGATGTGTGAACATAGAATGATGAAATTTTCTTTTAAATTTTTATTTAAATTCTAGTTAGTTAACATACAGTGTAGTATTAGTTTCAGGTGTACAATATAGTGATTCAACACTTCCATTCAACAGCCAGTACTCAGCAGAACCAGTGTACTCCTTAAACCCCATCACCTATTTCAGAAGGATGAAATTTTGACAAAGGCTAGAAATGTAATGTTATTCAACACCACAAAGGAAAAGATATATCACATGACCAGGAGAACAGCTAGGAGAAAAATTTCAGGAAACTGGGAGAAGCTATATGTACACTGATTTTTATGAACTAACCAAGTTTAGTAAAGGAAGGAATTGCCAAGTAACTACTGACCAAAAAGAAAGGGAAACTGCCAGATTGAGGTTAAGATAATTGTTGGGTAGGCAATAGATAATATCTAAAACAAATAAGGTAAGACATGATACTTCAAGCATATTATTTAGAGATAAGGAGAAAACTATAAAACAGTGAAAAGAGTTAAAATGGGTTGGTACTGGTAAACAACAATACTGGTGATAGAAATACATGGAATAGGGGAAGATTACTCTTTATACAAGCCCTTCTGCATCACTGACTTTAAATATGTACATATATAGTACATATTTTGAGTACTTTGAGTATTTTGAGTAAAAAAATGATCAAAGAAAAGTATGTAAAAACCAAAGTAGCAGAATTCTAAAAAGTAAAGGATGAAAAAATATATAAATAAAATCCACAAAAGAAGCAACAATAATACAAAGAACAAAACATTTGAAAAACAAGGCCGGAGACATGATTGGTGGTTTTGAAGAAGTCAAATGAAACAAAATTGCAACAAACAATAAATAATGATTATAGAAATGATGACACATGGCAAACAAGGGAGAGCCAGATTAGGGAGGTGATATGGCCAAACTCACTGAAGAATCAAGATTTGTACCCACTTCTACCATTTTATAATCTCTTTGTAATAAACCTCCTTATTTAGAAGAGTTCAAAATCCTAAGGATTTAATATCTAGCCAGATAATCACTTCAGTTTGCCAAGAATGCTGTCCGTTTAGAGGTTTCAGTTTTTTTTTGTTTTGTTTTGTTTTGTTTTTACTGCAGACCTGTTCTCTATTAAAGGCTACCTTGATTATGTGCAAGAAGAGAAAATGCTGGGGGCGGGGGTGCCTGGGTGTCTCAATAGGTTGTATCTGTCTTCCACTCATGTCATGATCTCAGGGTCCGGGCATCCAGCCCTGTGTCCAGGCTCCCTGCTCAGCGGAGAGTTGACTTCTCCCTCTCCCTCTGCCCCTTCCCCCACCTCATGTTCTCTCTCTCAAATAAATAAATAAATTCATTTTTTAAAAAGGAGGGGGTAAGAAAAAGAAAGTCTACTCTTCTCCCCCTCCTTAAAAAAAAAAGAGAAAATGTTAGTAATTATTAGGATGACATTTGAATACATCTAAACCTAATCTACATAAACACAGCAGTCAAGGAACTAAAAGAAAAAGCAAGTTATTTCTGAAAGGGGGAAAAAGATGTCTCATCTTTTAAAAGATAAGATACATTGTCTTCCAACTTTATACAAACTAGTCTATGATACTGCATTCATTTAAATATTCAGCTAGCACAGTAACACACAATTCAATCATTTTGTTATCAGCAAAATATTTACCTTATACACAAATTCTAAAACTATTATCCTTACCAGTTACTAACTTTCCCTCTTACCTTACAGCAAGCTATTGAGAGGAGGAAGCATAGGTAAGTATATTCAAATCTTTACTAACACTAGCCTCTAAAATCAAGGCATTAATTCACACAATGGAATGAGATAAAAATGGAAATTTTGCTTTATGCATCATAAGCAATCGACTTAAATTTAAAATCATCAGGAAGAACATGGCAGACAGGACAGTGGATCAATAACTTTCAGTAAGAATTAAGGTATGATACACACCTCCGCAAATGAACAGTAACCACCTGACTCTTCTACAGATGATCATTAAAAAGACGTAAAGGGTCAGTGCTTAAATATGTTTTTTTTTTAATTTATTAATTTATTTATTTGACAGAGATAGAGGGAGAGAGAGCAAACAAGCACAGGCAGAGGCAGAGGGAGAAGCAGGCTCCCTGCCAAGCAAGGAGCCCGATGTGGGACTCGATCCCAGGATGCTGGGATCATGACCTGAGCCGAAGGAAGCCGCTTATCCAACTGAGCCACCCAGGCGTCCCAAATATGTTATTTTTTGAGTAGAGCAGGGACAAAAAGTTAGTCCAGCAAACTCCCTAGGAACAAATTGCTTTATTCATCCTACCCTGAAGGCTGAGCAAAATCTGAATAAACCTAGGTAGTTGAATGGCAGTTCATATGCATTTGAATAGAACTATTGCAATACTGGAATGGTTCCACAATCTCCCTATCAGACTTCACATGTAAATAATACTTAGCAACCTCCCTACTAAAAATCCTACTAAAAATGAGAAATACAAAGACAAACGTTAAGTTACAAATAAATATACAGAATCCCTCAGGATTTCCTAACAAAACCACAAATGTTACAGAAAGTATATTGTTAGATAAAATTCTTAAAAATATCTGTGATTACAAGGCCTCAGTCACTATATATACTGAAATCATCCCCTACTTTATTTTTATTTTATTTCTACAACATAAAATGTCAATATCCAATAAATGTCTTTATCTGTCATAGAGACAAGGTAACCATATATTAATATGTGATTAGTAAGTTTTAAAGAATGAGAATACAATCTGCTTGACTACCATGGTTATTGGACAATTTGGAGCATGTTGGTTCCTCAGATACCAGAAACGGCAATGAAAGGATGTTCTAACTAGAATTTCATTTTGCAGCACAGAAAATGAGCCTTTACTATACAGCATTATACAGACATAATAAGGTCCAGGGGTGGTTACTGTTGTGGGAAACAAAGGCAGAAGAAAAATTATTAAATTTCCTTACTACCAACAGCCCCTTGCCAAGTCCTTGAAACAGGCAGAGTGACATTCCTTTAGGGACTCAGCTGCTTCAGTGTTACCACTTTGCTATGGGCAAAAGGAAATCTTAGCCGGACCCTCCAGGATCCTGTAAGTCTACTTTAACATATAAACATTGCTTTGGAAACTTACTTTATCTCTATCCCCCCCACAAGACACATGTTGGCAATCATCTTCCACACATATGACCCACCCACATACATCAGAAGAGTTATTTTTTTTCATTTTAAAATCTACTTTCTTTTTTTTTCTTTAAAATTTTTTATTTAAACATATAATGTAACACCACCACCCTCCCAAACCCCCCCCCCCCCATACCCCCCTCAGTTTGTTTTATGACATTAAGAGTCTCTTTTGGTTTGTCTCCCTCCCGACCCCATCTTGTTTCATTTTTTTTCCTACCACCTTAACCCGCACCCCCGTTGGATCTCCACATCCTCATATCAGGGAGATCATGTGATAGTTGTCTTTCTCCGATTGACTTATTTCGATAAGCATAATACCCTCTAGTTCCATCCATGTCCTCGCAAATGGCAAGATTTCATTTCTTTTGATGATTGCATAGAATTCCATTGTATATATATACCACTTCTTCTTTTTCCATTCATCTCTTGATGGACATCTAGGTTCTTTCCATAACTTGGCTATTGTGGACATTGCTGCTATAAACATTCGGGTACACATGCCACTTTGGATCACTACATTTGTATCTTTAGGGTAAATACCCAGTAATGCAATTGCTGGGTCATAAGATAGCTCTATTTTCAATTTTTTGAGGAACCTCCATGCTTTTTTCCAGAGGGGTTGCACCAGCTTGTATTCCCACCAACACTGTAGGAGGGTTCCCCTTTCTCCTCATCTTCACCAGCATTTGTCATTTCCTGACTTGTTCATTTTAGCCATTCTGACTGGTGTGAGGTGGTATCTCATTGTGGTTTTGATTTGTATTTCCCTGATGCCCAATGATGTGCAGCACTTTTTCATATGTCTGTTGGCCATCTGGATGACTTCTTTGCAGAAATGTCTGTTCATGTCCTTTGCCCATTTCTTGATTGGATTATTTGTTCTTTGGGTGTTGAGTTTGCTAAGCTCTTTATAGATTTTGGATACTAGCCCTTTATCTGATATGTCCTTTGCAAATATCTTCTCCCATTCTGTCAGTTGTCTTTTGGTTTTGTTGACTGTTTCCTTTGCTGTGCAATAGCTTTTGATCTTGATGAAGTCCCAATAGTTCACTTTTTCCCTTGCTTCCATTGCCTTTGGCATTGTTCCTAGGAAGAAGTTGCTGCTGTTGAGGTCAAAGAGGTTGCTGCCTGTGTTCTCCTCAAGGATTTGGATGGATTCCTTTCTCACGTTGAGGTCCTTCATCCATTTTGAGTCTATTTTCGTGTGTGGTGTAAGGAAATGGTCCAATTTCATTTTTCTGCATGCAGCTGTCCAATTTTCCCAACACGATTTGTTGAAGAGGCTGTCTTTTTTCCATTGGATATTCTTTCCTGCTTTGTCGAAGATTAGTTGACCATAGAATTGAGGGTCTATTTCTGGGATCTCTATTCTGTTCCATTGATCTATGTGTCTGTTTTTCTGCCAGTACCATACTGTCTTGATGATGACAGCTTTGTAGTAGAGCTTGAAATCTGGAATTGTGATGCCACCAACTTTGGCTTTCTTTTTCAATATTCCTCTGGCTATTCGAGGTCTTTTCTGGTTCCATATAAATTTTAGGATTATTTGTTCCATTTCTTTAAAAAAGTTGGATGGAATTTTGATAGGCATTGCATTAAATGTGTAGATAGCTTTAGGTAGCATATACATTTTCACAATGTTTATTCTTCCAATCCATGAGCATGGAACATTTTTCCATTTCTTTGTGTCTTCCTCAATTTCTTTCATGAGTACTTTATAGTTTTCTGAGTATAGATTCTCTGTCTCTTTGGTGAGGTTTATTCCTAGGTATCTTGTGGTTTTGGGTGTAATTGTAAGTGGGATTGACTCCTTAATTTCTCTTTGTTCTGTCTTGTTGTTGGTGGAAAGAAATGTAACTGATTTCTGTGCATTGATTTTATATCCTGACACTTTACTGAATTCCTGTACAAGGTCTAGCAGTTTTGGAGTGGAGCCTTTTGGGTTTTCCACATATAGTATCATATCATCTGCAAAGAGTGATAGTTTGACTTCTTCTTTGCCGATTTGGATGCCTTTAATTTCTTTTTGTTGTCTGATTGCTGAGGCTAGGTCTTCTAGTACTATGTTGAATAGTAGTGGTGATAATGGACATCCCTGTCATGTTCCTGACCTTAGCGGAAAAGCTGTTTTTGCGGTGGGTTTTTCATAGGTGACTTTGATAATATTGAGGTATGTGCCCTCTATCCCTACACTTTGAAGAGTTTTGATCAGGAAGGAATGCTCTACTTTGTCAAATGCTTTTTCAGCATCTATTGAGAGTATCAAATGGTTATTGTTCATTCTGTTATTAATGTATTGTATCACATTAATTGATTTGCAGATGTTGAACCAAACTTGCAGCCCTGGATTAAATCCCACTTGGTCGTGGTGAATAATCCTTTTAATGTACTGTTGGATCCTATTGGCTAGTATTTTGGTGAGAATTTTCGCATCTGTGTTCATCAAGGATATTGGTCTGTAATTCTCTTTTTTGATGGGATCCTTGTCTGGTTTGGGGATCAAGGTGATGCTGGCCTCATAAAATGAGTTTGGAAGTTTTCCTTCCATTTCTATTTTTTGGAACAGTTTCAGGAGAATAGGAATTAATTCTTCTTTAAATGTTTGGTAGAATTCCCCTGGGAAGCCATCTGGCCCTGGGCTTTTGTTTGTTTGGAGATTTTGGATGACTGTTTCAATCTCCTTACTGGTTATGGGCCTATTCAGGTTTTCTATTTCTTCCTGGTTCAGTTTTGGCAGTTTATATGTCTCTAGGAAAGCATCCATTTCTTCCAGATTGTCAAATTTGTTGGCATAGAGTTGCTCATAATATGTTCTTATGATTGTTTGTATTTCTTTGGTGTTGGTTGTGATCTCTCCTCTTTCATTCATGATTTTATTTATTTGGGTCCTTTCTCTTTTCTTTTGGATAAGTCTGGCCAGAGGTTTATCAATCTTATTAATTCTTTCAAAGAACCAGCTCCTAGTTTCATTGATTTGTTCTATTGTTTTTTTGGTTTCTATTTCATTGATTTCTGCTTTGATCTTTATTATTTCTCTTCTCCTGCTGGGTTTAGGCTTTGTTGTACTTTCTCGAGCTCCTTTAGGTGTAGGGTTAGGTTGTGTATTTGAGACCTTTCCTGTTTCTTGAGATAGGCTTGTATCGCTATATATTTTCCTCTCAGGACTGCCTTTGCTGTGTCCCACAGATTTTGGACCGTTGCTTCCCACAGATTTTGAACTGTTGTGTATTCATTATCATTTGTTTCCATGTTATTTTTTTTCAATTCTTCTTTAATTTCCTGGTTGACCCATTCATTCTTTAGAAGGATGCTGTTGAGTCTCCATGTATTTGTGCTCTTTCCAAATTTCCTCTTGTGATTGAGTTCTAGCTTCAGAGCATTGTGGTCTGAAAATATGCAGGGAATGATCCCAATCTTTTGATACCTGTTGAGACCTGATTTATGACCCAGGATGTGATCTATTCTGGAGAATGTTCCATGGGCACTAGAGAAGAATGTGTATTCTGTTGCTTTGGGATGGAATGTTCTGAATATATCTGTGATGTCCATCTGGTCCAGTGTGTCATTTAAGACCTTTATTTCCTTGTTGATCTTTTGCTTGGATGATCTGTCCATTTCAGTGAGGGGTGTGTTAAAGTCTCCAACTATTATTGTATTCTTGTCAATGTGTTTCTTTGATTTTGTTATTAATTGGTTTATATAGTTGGCTGCTCCCATGTTAGGGGCATAGATATTTAAAATTGTTAGATCTTCTTGTTGGACAGACCCTTTGAGTATGATGAAGTGTCCTTCCTCATCTCTTATTATAGTCTTTGGCTTAAAATCTAATTGATCTGATATAAGGATTGCCACCCCAGCTTTCTTCTGATGTCCATTAGCATGGTAAATTGTTTTCCACCCCCTCACTTTCAATCTGGAGGTGTCTTCAGGTCTAAAATGAGTTTCTTGTAGGCAGCATATGGATGGGTTTTGTT